>PVJN01005680.1:0-79143 GCA_004026805.1 Lasiurus borealis | reverse complement strand
GAGAGAGGAGGCTAGGGTTGCCCCTGGTGATGGAGGAAGCCAAGCTTCTGCAGCTGTGACCTGTTTTGGCCTCTACTTAAGGCTCCAAAGTTTCAATTTTAGAAGATAAATAAATCTCAACAGAAATGGCTGCTGCAATGGAGCAAGCAGGAGGTGTGGCTGCACTCCAGGCTGCAAAGTTTCAATTGTAGAAGATAAATAAATCCCAGATACTGGGTTGCCAAGGGGTATGGCCAGCCTGCAAACCACCACAGGCCCCTTGCCAAAGCTGCTCCATGCCCCAAGGGAACCCCACCCTGATTGGGAAAAACATCTTTCAGGGAAAACCAGCTGGCCCCAACCCATGCACCAGGTCTCTATTCTATCTAATAAAAAAGTAATATGCAGATTGACCATCACTCCAACACACAAGATGGCTGCCCTGCTGTGGTCAAAAATCCTACCTCCATGTGGGCACAAGATGGCCACCACAAGATGGCCTGCAGGAGAAGGCACTTGGGAGGAACCAGGTCTGGAAGGGAGGGCAATTGTGGGTGATCAGGCCAGCAGAAGAGGGCAGTTGGAAGGGACAAGGCCTGCAAAGGAGGGCAGTTGGGAGTAATCAAGCCTGCAGGAGAGGGCAGTTAGGGGTGAGCAGGTTGACAGAGGAGGAAAGTTGGAGGTGACCTGGACTGTAGGGAAGGTCAGTTGCGCGGGAACCAGGCCTGCAGGGGAGAGTAGTTAGGGAGGATGAGGCCTGTGGGGTAGGGCAGTTAAGGGTAGACAGGCTGGCAAGGGAGCAGTTAGGCATCAATCAGGCTGGTAGGGGAGTGATTAGGGGGTGATCCAGCTGGCAGGCAGAAGCAATTAGGGTCAACCAGGAAGGCAGGCAGGCAAGCAGTTGGGAGCCAGCAGTCCTGAATTGTGAGAGGGAAGTCTGACATCCCTCATGGGGTCCCATATTGGAGAGGGTGCAGGCTGGCCTGAGGGACAGCCCCCCCCCCCCCTACACAAATTTCATACACCAGACTTCTAGTATAATAATAGTCATTCAGACCTAAAAAATAAAGGAATATGTGCTCTCCAGAGATAGAATCACAAAGTGCCTGCATGTCAGAATCTTCTCCCTTCTTACATCAGGAAGAATCATGCATAATATAAATAGAACTACTGCCTTATGAATTGATTTCACTTATATAAGGAAGTTTTATAATAGCTGAACATGCACATTGTAATGACATATAATGTATTCATTTTTGAAATAACTGGATTCAGCGTATCTTCAAAGAAACATATTTCTCATACAAACATATATTCAATTGTGAAACAATAAATATGTATTACTCAGTGTTCAAAATTTAGAACTTTGTTGTAAGTTCCAAGCCGTATGGCTCATGGGAGAAAACAGCCCAAAACTTACTCCCTGCTCCATGGGTTGTCTTTTAAGATCCAGTAGAATGAACAACTGACTAAAAGTTAGAAAATGCAGGAAATGGTTGCTGTTACTGTGAACAACCTGAATTTTCACTTCCTTTCATAAAGTATGAAGTTATATTAATTTTTAGTGATATTGTTGGAGCAAAATTTGATAATACTTGTAATGCATTTTGAAACTGATATAAACACTATGTGTAATGTTTTATCATTATTTTTTCTTGAATACTCCATGCATATTTGGATTGTTATTACCTTTGATCAACTATGTTCTCTTTATTAGAATGTTTTCAACATGCTCTTTTCTTATTTTCTCCAAAGGCCCAATTTAAATCCCATTACTTCTTTGAGGCCTTTTCCCACTATCAAAGTTATTTGTTTCTCCCACCTATAATCTCCCTCAGCAGTCATGAGCTATTTGGTGACTGGCATTTATTGACTTGTATAGTTATTTTAATGTGATTTTAACCAACATACTATTTTGATGTTGAAAGGGAAATTAAAGTTCATTTGGTCCACCAGATTTCAAAGGTTAGACTCTCTTCTAAATCTTTTCAACCCACTTGTCAAATAATTTATCTTGAACAGCTCTACTGACAGATAACTTTGTATATTTTCATTAAGTGTATTTTACCCCTAGACTTCTCTAAGAGAAAGTTATTTTGTAAATTTAGAATAAATATATCAACTTGCTTTCATATATAGCAGCTTTTTCTTGATATTCTCTTCCATTTTCTACTCTTTTTTCTGGCAAAGTGAGCTTTCAGGTACCTTATTTTACTGATCACATTTACTGAAGATATTATTTATAGTTTGTATATAATTTATCTTAAAATGGAACACTCAGAACTGTCTATTATTTTAAATATTATAATTCTGGCATCACAGCCTAAACCCCCATTTTACTTTTGATAGTCATATTAAATTGAGTTTATCTTATAGTAAATCTCCAAGTCTCACTCATAGGTAATTTTGCTAAATGTTATAAAACCATCATAGATTACTGCACTATTTTAAAAAATATACAATTTTAAAGAAGCTATAGCACATTCTACTAGTTCTAGTAGACACTAGATAGTAACTCAAAATTGTATACCTCTTTTTCAAAAACATACTTCAAAAAGCATCTAATAAGAATTGTATTTGCTTTCTCATCTTAACTCCATTGCATAATAAACTTCATAGAAGATAAGTGTTCATTAAATTTCCAAGAAAGATATGATGATGATTTATTTATGTGTACTTATTTAGGTATTACTAATAGGAACTAAAAATTCTAACATATTATGAAATATTAAATTTCATATTTATAACATAATAGAATATCATAACCTGGATAAAGTATAGTTAACTAACTGAATCTATATTTACTACTATTCCTTCTTTCTAATTTTATGTTTACTTTTCTCCTGGCAAATAGCATTCAGACCTACCTATATGTGATGTTTTCTTGTCAGACCTTGGTTTTTAACCTTTCTTCCAAAGCAGCAAAGAACAAAACAGGTTAAAAATTGTAATAATCCCTTATGCTATAAGTTGAACCATTCTAATAAATTTATTCTCTACTAAAAAAATCACATCCCTCTCTTATATTGGCTTAAATAGCATAGATATACAGTAATATTTTCTTTCCTGGAATAGTCCCTAAGTTGTGTATCATGTTAAGAGTTTAAAGAGTAACCTATAGTGGACAGGTAAACAATGATGTCTTCTCACTTTAAGAATAAAAGAAACCTTAAAAATCACACCAATGTTTTTTAGTCACCAGTTGGTTCCAGAGAACAAAATTTACCCTCATTTAAAGAGATAGGGGTTTATTACAGGCTATTATTAACAAAGCCACGCATCAGAACTTGACCCCCAAGGAAACTGGTGCCTGACACACAATTAGCAAGATGTTTAAAGAGAAGGCTAAGTATAGGATGTGAAAACTGCTGCTAAGTCTGCTACTCCAGATTTGCATATCTCTGTCATAATCTACATCAACAAGATAGACATTTTGTAACCTATTTTTCATCCTATGAAATTCCAAATTGAAGTCTTACCCATGACCTTACTAGTAAGGAAAACTGAGAAATATATTTTAAAGCTTCCCGGCCTCTTCAGCACAGGAAATATGCTAGAAGAGGGCTGGTGGGGATGTTTACCCAGGCAGATTTATCATAAAGATCAGTCATATCGAATATCTATCTTTAATTCCCATATTACTACTATTAAACATAATACTGTACATTTAGAAATGCCCATACTAATTTAATCCTCTATTATTAAAAATAAATGTAGCAGCTCCCAAATGAATTTATTTCCAAATTATTATTCCTGTTTTTACCCTGTTTTTATGGGAGAGGAAGAGAGTCTTCCAGGGGGAGACCATTCCAGACAGAAAGAACAGCAAAGACAAACTTATCCATAAATTAAAATAAGCAAAAAACAAACAAGCAAAAAGTCAAGTCAGGAAAGTAATGGAGAATGAGATTAGGTAACATCTTATCAATGAATTATCTAATCAATGAATTTGATTTTTCCGGTAATATAGGAATCCTTTATGGGTGTTTTTTTTTGTTTATTTGTTTTTTGTTTTTTTTTCTAGCTAAGAATGGATATGGTCTGTCTTTGTTTAACTGGATTGTTTGACAAAACAACTATCCCCCAGAACCATGGGAAAGCTGGAGTGGAAGTTCTACAACTAGAAAGAAAGAAAAAAGTGCACGCAGACCTGGTAGGACGTGCACGAATCGGGCTGGCGTGCACTGTTGTTTTTCAATTGGGAGGGAGTTACAAGTTCCCCACTCTCTGAACTCTAGTTTCTGGTGAGATTCTGGGGACCCAGACTCATACAGGGAAAAACTGGACTGGCTGCCATCGGGTCGGAAAGGGAGGGTGGCTCTCTCACAGAGTTGCACACTGGAACCATTGTTTACTGTGCTGAGGCACGGATACAGGACACTAAACAGAAAGCCTCAGAGAGGGCTAACTGGCAGTAACCACTGTTTGCTACACCCTACCCTAGTGATTCCCTGTGACCCTGCCCCACCCAATTTACAAACCCACCCAGCTATGCTGTGACTTTGGCATATGAATGGCCTGCCCTCTGGCAACTTAACCTAACAAATTGCAACTGGGTCAGACAATTCCAAAACTTCCAAACTCTAAGCAAAGAGTAGAAATCAACTCCAAATCTTCCAAACTCTAAGCAAAGGGGAGAAATCTGCAGAGCCCCCGTAGCTCCTGCTGGGTGGCCGTTGACACTAGCTGACTTGCACCTCCTTGGAGATCCAGGAACCAGTGCATCTAGAAGTCAGTGTGACATGACACCAGATTTCAACTCCTCACATACATAAGTGACACACTCAAGAGGCAGACTTGGTGAGCACCAAAGCCTCACTGAAGCTAGTCTTGCCCCATAGGGGTGTCTCCAGCACTGCTAATCCTCACAATCAATTGGCCTGGAGGTCAATTCCTCCCAGTGTACCAATAGCAATTAAGGCTTAATTACAACAAGACTATGAACCCAGCCCATAAAGGGGTGTACCAAGAGTGTGCACTTCAGGTGACTGGGGAGGTTGAGCTACTGGGCCCTAAGGGCAACTAGCACACAAAGCCACCACCTCAACACCAGGAAACAGCCAAAATGCAGAGACCAAGAAATATGTCACAAATGAAAGAAATGGAGGAAAGCAAACAATTGGACATAGAGTTCAAAACCACATTTATAAGGATACTCAAGAATCTTCTACAAACCAACGACAAACTTATTGAGAACTCTGAGAAACTTAGTGAGACCCTCAAAGATCTTAATGAGAATGCCAAAAATATGGAAAAGGGCCAGTCAGAAATTAAGCATGCACTGTCTCAAATAAAAAATAATAACATACAGAAATCCAACAGCAGACTAGAGGATCACAAGAATCAAGTCAAAGATCTGAAATATGAGGAAGCAAAAAGCACCCTAACAGAAAAACAAAACGAAAAGAGTCCAAAAATGTGACGATAGTGTAAGGAGCCTCTGGTACAATTTCAAGCATACCAATATCAGACTTATGGGAGTGCCAGAAGAAGAAGAAGAGAGAGCAAGATATTGAAAACCTATTTGAAGAAATAATGACTGAAAACTTCCCCTACCAGATGAAAGAAATTGACTTACAAGTCCAGGAAGCACACAGAACACCAGACAAAAAGAATCCAAAGAGGACCACACCAAGACACATCATAATTAAAATGCTAAGGGCAAAAGACAGAGAGACTCTTGAAAGCAGCAAGAAAAAAACAGTTAGTTACCTACAAGGGAGTACCCATACAACTGTCAGCTGATTTTCCAACAGAAACTATGTGGGCCAGAAGGGAGTGGCAGGAAATATTCAAAGTGAATAGCAAGAACGTACAACCAAGAGTGCTCTACCCAGCAAAGCTATCATTCAGAATTGAAGGGCAGATAAAGAGCTTCAGAGATAAGAAAAAGCTAAAGAAGTTCATCACCACCAAACCAGGATTATATGAAATGCTGAAGGGTCTTCTTTAACAAGAGGAAGAAGAATAAAAAGGTAAAGATAAAAATTATGAACAACAAAGTGATAACAAATACATACCTATCAACAAATGAATCTAAAATTCAAGTGAATAAAAAAATCCAATGAACAGAATAAACTGGTGAATATAATAGAATTAGGGGCATAGAAAGGGAATGGACTAACAATTCTCAGTGGAAAGGAGGAATGAAGGGTGCAGGAAGAGATTGGACAAAAATCTTACACCTACAGATGAGGACAGTGGTGGTGGATAAGGGCAAGGGGTGTGGAGGGGGGCAGGGATTCAGGTGGAAGGGAGTTATGGGGGGGATAGAGGAACATCTGTAATAAACTAAACAATAAAGCTTTATTTAAAACAATAGAATAAGTTTTGTCTTTTTTTATACATTTGAAATAAGTAAGGGACATAGGAAAGTTTACAAAAAGGTGGGGGAAATCAAGGCAGAGATTGATTTATAGGATAGTTAAAATTATTTGTGTCTTGGGGTAGTTATATCTAAGAAGGAGGGTTTTAATAAAGGCATTCCAAAGGTGTGTTAACCAATGGTCAGCAAACTCATTAGTCAACAGAGCCAAATATTAACAGTACACTGAAATTTCTCTTGAGATACAAATTTTACTAGTCACTTCTTCAAAATAGACTCGCCCAGGCCATGGTATTTTGTGGAAGAGCCACACTCAAGGGGCCAAAGAGCTGCATGTGGCTCTTGAGCCACAGTTTTCTGACCACAGTGTTAACCTATTTGCACAGAAACAATAGTCAGGCATGCTCAAGACAAGTATAAACCTCTTATTTAAAGAAGTTGTATGCCCAGTTAGGAATTTATGAACAGATCCAAAGAACCCTTATTTTCATAAAAATCTGAAGAATTTACTGATGTCAAACTTTTACTTGGAGAGTGTGGTCTCATAGAACTACAAGGGCTCAGTCCTAGGAATTCTCAGTATTTATCAACATTGTTTTGTTGATTATTGAGGATGGAGTAATATAATATTTGGCCTCAACACAGTCAAATGTTGAGACTAAGGCCAAATATTTCCCATAAAAGGAAGAGCAGGTAAATGGAAGGCATTCAGGTATTTTTGTTAAATTGGAAGTTAGACATGAGAGGCTGAGGTGGGGCCTGTCCTGGGGTCCTGAACAGAGGTCAGACCAATATTGTCTTCAGACAACCTCTCTATGGGTGGTCCAACAATCAGCAGGTTCTTTGCACATGTTCAGAGGAAAAAGACATGACCTCAGTGCAGCCTTACTAGGATCCTGGGCAACGAAGGCATTCTCAAACAAAATAAATAAATAAATAAATAAAATAAAATAAAATAAAATAAAAAGTAAAAATGCCTATATTATTTAAGTATTCTGCCATGCACTAATAGGAAGCTCTTATGGGATGTAAAATAAAATTTTATCTAGTAGTCACTGAAAGAATAAAGCTCATTTAAAATAGAAAAAAAAAAATATCTAGTAGTCCCTGAAAGAATAAAGCTCACTTAAAAATAGAAAAAAAATATCCTAACTACATGGATTGCATTTTACTTAAAGCTGGCATTGTGAGAAATAGGATCAAAGTGTACAAGATTATAAGCATATGAGATGTCAAGAAAGCAAGTAATTGTGAATCAGAAATAATTGTGAGATAGAAATTCTATTAGTGAAGAAGACAGGTATAGACTAGGACAATCCTACTAATTAAAGTGTAACAGATTACATTGTTCCTAAAAAAAAAAGATTTAAAGATCAAATAACTTTGTGAGATGCTGCTCAATAATTGGAAGTAACAGAAAGGCAGTGGCAGAAGAAGATCTGTAGAAAGAACCAATTAAAAACAGGCAGCCTAAGTTTGCAAGGAAAAGTCTGGAAGTTTTTAAAATAATCATGGTTTAATCTTAGGGAAAGAATTCAAGAAAATAATATGTATTAAAGCACTTACCAATTTGTAATGAGAAAAGAATAAGAAAACAGTTTTTCCTAATGAATGTGTAAGAGCATATTTTTGATAACTTGATTAAGATGGTATATTTGTATACATAGTTTATTTTTCTGAAAGAAAATCAAGATGATGTATATGGTATATGAAGATATAATGAAGATCTTATAGAAATAATTATTACATAAAAGGGAGTTTAAGGTATATTTAGTATGTTATCTACATTAAAGAGTTTCTTTTACATAAAATATCAGCAGCTTAAATCAGTTAGTTAACACAATGTCAAGCAGACCACCTCTCTCTCTTAGCAGATATTTGACTCGAGGCAATGTGCTCAAACTCCCAGTGTTGTTTTCTCATATATGGAATGGAGGTTAAAATAGTGTCTACCTGTTGGCCTTGTGATGTTTCATAGAATTCATGTATATAAAGTGTTTAGTATATTTTGTGATAGGGAGGGTTTGGTAAATGTTAAATATTATCATAATTATTTTCAATGATCCTATCTAATAAAGACAGAATATGCAAATTGACCATCACATCACCACAAAGATGGTGGTGCCAAGTCCCCTCAGCCTTGCTGAGATTACTATGGCAAGTAGACTGAGAATATTTTCAGCAAGTGTGAGAAGCAAGAGTGAGAAGCAAGGGTGAGAATCAATCCTTGGCAGGATCGAGGGAGAAAAGGTGGGTTCAGGGACATTGCCACCCAGGAAGGACCTCAGAGTTTGGTTCTGAAACTGCAGGAACCCTCTCTAGTGTGGGCTGGGGAGGAAGCATGACTGCCACCCACCCAGTGCAAGATCCCTGGTTAAGAAAGCAGGAACAATTCTCAGCCACAAGACCTGGCAGGGCTGTCTCACCCCGGACCATATGGCTGAGCTTTGATGGGGACAGTGAGCACCTCCAGGATTACTGTCTGCCCCCCGGATAACTACCTGCCCCTGGGCCACCTGGGGACACTGGTGGAGTGGGCCTGGGTTGAACATTTTAATGAAAATGTAATGTCTGTGCCCTCCCACCACCATGTCCCAGTCCCTGGCAAGGAGAAGGCAGTAGGATCGGGCACACAATCTCAGGACCCCATTAGGAGGCACTAGGGCTTAGGAGGGGCTGGGAGCAGAGGGCCCCAGTTGCTGGGCTGACAGCAGGATGGACCCAAGGTGCCTCCAGTAGCCATAACCCACCCAGCACTGAGCCTCAGGCCTTCACTCCAGAGCTCAATTATAGGAGGTGCCGGCCCCGGGATGTTTTTCCTGTTATCTGGCTGGAAGTACAGGAGGCAGGTGAATTACACTCATGATTGTAATTTAATTTCTCCAAACTCAGAGCTATTTTCTTTCCAAATACATCAGGGGCCAGGAAATGTTCAAAGACCTGGGGAACCATTCCCAAATCAAGAAGGGAAGTCACTATTGCTTCTCCTCCCGATTTGGAAATACAGTATTTCCTACTCCTTACAACATACACAATGTAATGTATTAGATGCCTTTCTATCACATAAAGTACATATTCTCATAGAGTGATACTGGTAGATATGTTATAGTTATGGTGATATATCATATCCTATCTATAGTAATGAAAGGGTAATATGCTAATTAGACCAGAGACCTTCTGGACATCTTTCCGGACATAGTCATGGTGGTAAGGCCAAGGCAGAGGCAGTTAGTGGTGATCAGGCCAGGAGGGGAGGGCAGTTTGGGTGAGCAGGCCAGCAGGGGGGGCAGTTTTGGGTAATGAGGCTAGCAGGCAGTGTGGTTAGGGGTAATCAAGCAGGTAGGCGGGTGAACAGTTAAGAGCCAGCGGTCCTGGATTGGAAGAGGGATGTCCCACTGCCAGTTTTGGTCAGATCCCACAGTCGGACATCCCTAAAGGGATCCTAGATTGGAGAGGTTGCAGGCTGGGCTGAGGCCCCGTACCCTGCAGTACACTGATTTCATACACTGGGCCACTAGTTACTCTGTAACTGAGGACATCTACCATACTGGAAATTAATTATCCCTTCTATATTATATAGAGTCAGAATGAATTTAATAGTTATTTATTGTTTGCTTGCATTGCTTGAGAATCTGTGCTAAATGTTGGGAAAACAATAGTGTAGGTGATAGACACTCTCTTTGGGTAAGTCTGACACAGGACATAAGGAAATTAAGTGAGTTGAAGTGGATAAAGCAAATACCCAAGAGAGTCAAGTATGGATAACATTGTTTTAAGAATTAAGTCTTTTCAAGTAGTAATTTTAGAGATTTGGCCTGGCATTTGTAAAGTGAAGGAAGCTTTCAAGAAGAGGTAAAAGGTTTAGTTACTGACAGTTTCTTAATCTAATTATGTCTAAGAAAATGTGATTTGAAAAAGTGGCAGGAGCATAATGAATTATAATAGGATAATGGAGGTACTGTGGAGGAACCTCATAGCCCAAAAAATATTTTGGGAAGAGAAAATGGAGTACAGAAGACCCCAGAAAAATAACAAGGAAACTATATTCCTTTAATTAAGTGTTTTATAAACTATTATAAAAATACTTTACTAAATTCACTCCTTAAAACCAATGATATATTAAAGAAATGGAAAGTGATTAATAAAACTAAATAAATAAATAAGCTTAACTAGAGAAACAAAAGCATAGGCTAACTTATTTAAGGTGCATTTGACAAAAACAGAAAGCAAATGTAAAAATATTTTTAAAAATTAGGGAATTAAAATTTTAATTTGGTATCAGGACTATCCCAATAGTGTTTTGTCCTTTTTCCATAAACCCCAACATTATTAGGATTCCTATATGACTTTGGTGTTAAAATAGGTCTTCTCTCTTCACCCTCCCTCCCCATCATTTCACAAAAGAAAGTTCTAAAGAATGACAGACAAAAATAAGATGAAGCAATTCAGAAAATTCAAAATTCAAAGAATAAAGGTCTTAGACATAAGAATAATAGGAATTGAAAGGTCATATAATAACCCAATTTAAGAGAAAGATCTGTCATGACCAGTACCATCAATAAGCACCACATTTATTTTGGAGAATATTTTTCTCTCTTATTCCTTCTCCTATACCCCTCATCATGAGAATGGAAAATATTATATTAGTAAACTTCAAAGTCATCTGGGAGATAATTTCAAAATTCAAAAGTAAATAAGTTGGTTTATAGTCTATGTAAAAATTACATTAAAAAAACAAACAAATAAAAACAAAAAAACTAGCAAAAAACTAGATACTGTATTGTATATCAAGTATATGTACACTTACATAATATTGTTAAAGTTGTTTCTGTTAACCTTTAAACTCCCAGTGTTTAGGTAATTTATTCATTAAACTGTAACTCCCTTTCCAGCAGAATTTGCCTGCGAATTTTTATCTGGGATCAAACTTTTTGATGCTTTCCTCTTCCAGCTAAATTTTTAACATTTCTTTTCCCCAGGCTTAACTGCTCATTTTTTACTGCCCATAATCAATTACTGGATATTTAAGAAATCCCAGTCCATGTAACTTCCCAAATGGGTATGATATCATTCTGAAAGTTCAGTGCTCTTTAAAACTATGGAAATATTTTAAATTCTGGACCTCATGTATCATAGGCTTCTATTTGTTTATTTTTGCCTTTTTTTTTTTCAAGTAAGGGTGTATTTCAAAGTTTTGAAGTAGAATATAAAGGTATCTTAACACACATATGTGATTCTATTTCCTTCTATATCCAAATCTCTAGCATAGGTTCACAATATACCTTCCATAACCTTGAAAAGATGATCTAACTTTTATGTGAGTCATTCTGCTCTCTTCAGTGACTGTTTATTAATTTTAATGTCTAGTGGTGGGATCTGTTTTTTTTTTTAATCTTTTTTTTATTGTGTTACATGTATACATATCTCCCCATTGACCCCCCTCCCTCCCAGGCATACCCCAACCCCCCAGTGTCTATGTTCATTGGTTATGCTTATATACATAGATACAAGTCCTTTGATTGATCTCTTATCTACCCCACCTCTCCTTAATCTTCCTGCTGTAATTTCACAGCCTGTTTGATGCTTTACTGCCTCTGTATCTATCCTTTTGTTAATCAGTTTACAATGTTCTTTATAATCCACAAATGAATGAGATCATGTGGTGCTTCTTCATTGACTGGCTTAAGGCTCTCCAGTTCCATCCAGGTTGCTGCAAATGGTAAGAGTTCCTTATTTTTAATGGCAGCATAGAATTCCATTGTGTAGATGTACCACAGTTTTCTAATCCACTCATCTGCTGACGGGCACCTAGGCTGTTTTTGAATATTCTATATAGTGTCTAAAATTTTTATCATTTTAAAATAATATTTGTAATTGTTGTTATTATTGTTAGTCCCCTGTGTCTATGTGAAAGTAGTTCCCAGCTTGATGATGTAACAACTATTCACTTGCCTTCATATAAATTGAAAATTTGAAACACTGTGACCATTAATAAAACTCAGTGTGTGTGTGCATGCTATGTGTATGGAGAGAGAGAGAGAGAGAATTAATTTAAACTAGGTTTTAACTCTAGGGCCTTGGAAAATTTCCTATTTGAGCTATTGATTTTTTATGAACATACTTCCTCCTGTAGGTATTCTCCATTTAATATAGTAAGTACACTATTCTGCCCTTTTCTTTTTTTCTAGATGTTAAGCTGTTTCCATTTTTCCCTGTGACATTTTATCAATGAATAAAGTGTTAATGAATAAATTAAATCATTTTATTTTAATAAATGTGCTTTGGAATTCTTCCTTATTTTAATGGAAAAGAAAAGAAAGATAACATAGGAAGAGAAAATGAAAATATTTGGGGGTTCCTATTGTTTAAAACAAGTCAATATTTTATTTGTTAGAGGCCTGGATCATGAAATTCATGCATGGTTATGGTCCCTAGGACTGGCCGGCTGCCCCAGCTGCCCACAGCCAGTCTGGTTCTCCATTCACCATCAGTTAATAGGAGCCTACTGGCCGTCTGGGGAGGATCTGAGAGATTGGCCGTTCCTGCCTGCTCACCAGCCCTGTCCCTACCACAGGCTGTCCTCTATGTGTGGAGCGACTGGCAGGGTGGGGACCTTGGCTTGGCCAGGCTTGCATCCTCTGCCACCCACCCTAGGTTCCCCACTCACCAGCAGGTGATGGAAGCCTGCCAGTGGGGAAAAGAGACCAAGAGGTGGTCAGTGTGCCTCATAGTGACTGGTTGAGTGGTCGTTCTGATCATTCTGGTTGGTCAATTTGCATATAACCTTTTTATTATGTAGGATCTCCCCTAAATCTCTAGATCTTTGTTGCAGAAAAATAACGGAGTTGAATAGTTTTATTCTTGTATAGGGTGATACATTTAGGGAATCTGTAAGAAACAAAATAAATTAAAAAAAAAAAGTAGAAGACAGATATGACTGTTTTTGTCCGCTGAATAATGCCTGCGTCTGGTGACAACACAGATGTTAAACACAAAATATTACAGGGATTAATTCATAGTGGTCTAGTTTGCACCCAAAGTCACATATGTGCAAACAATAAGTTATCGCCAGGCAGTGTGCAGTGGCAATTAAGGACCACCTAGAGTGGGGGTGAAGCTGAAGATGCCTTCAACCTTAGGAGGTCTGCAGGCTCTTTACTGAACCTCCTTGCAATGCCTTCTTGTTTATATAATTTAAACAAAAGTGAATTTTCTCCCCTTTAGGGAACAAACAATCCATGGCTCAGATCCTGCCGCCTAAGCATTTCCCCCCTTAGAATTGCAACTGAATCTCCACTAAACAGCAATTATCATTTTAATAGTATTTATAACATTCGTGATTTTAACAGTCTGAAGCTTTCTGCTTTTTATTGATGCCTTTTGTTGCAGTTTTGTCTAATAGTGTGCCTAGGGTAGCAAAATATAACCAATTAGAACATTTGTCAAACAGCAAGGAATCTGGAATTTCAATGCTACTCATGAAAGGTAAAATTGGTTATACGAAATTACATGTCTGGCCAGCAAAACTAGGAGATATACTGGAAATGTAAGTCAGGCAGTCTCCTTACCTTACTATTCTGCATCAAAACTGAAGTGACCTGATCAATGTTGCATAATTAGTGTCATATTAGAAAAACTAATGCTGGCAGTCTCATATAGAGACTTTTAAGAAAGAATAAATATACAAAAAAAAAACACACACACAACAACAAATACATATATTTGTAATTTAATACCAGGTTGAATTATTTATTTAAAAAGATTTAGTTAAAAAATTTTATATATATATATATATATTGAATTTTAGAGAGAGGAGGGGAGAAGAAGAGATAGCAAGAGAGAAACATTGATGTGAGAAACTCTGTAACCAGGTATTGAACCCTCAACCCCTGCATGCTCCCTAACTGGAAATGAACTAGTGACCTTTCCGTGCACAAGAGGATGCCCAACCAATTGAGCCACATTAGCCAGAGCAAAATCTAATTTTAATTATACTTCATTATATACTCTCTTAATACCTTGCATTTTTCAATTTAGTATACTATTTACATAATGATAATAAGGTAACTAAGAGTCATTGAGTGCTTAATATGTCTAAGCCTTGGTGAGTGTGGCTCAATTGGTTGGAGTGATGTCCCCTGAACCTTCGGGTCTCAAGTTTGATTCCTGGATGGGCACATATCCAGGTTGTGGCTATCATAACATTTTGGGCACATACAGAAGGCAATCGATTGCTATTTCTCTCTCCCTCTTCCTTCCTCTTTCTCTAAATCAATAAAAAATATCCTTATGTAAGGATTAAAAAACATTTTTTAAAGCTAAAAAGAAGTTTGAAAAATTATTGACACTCCATCTTCTTACTAATATTCATGTTCCTCTAGTTTTGTGTGTCTATATATGTGCATAACATTATATCCTATGTTTGTTTCACAAAGGAATTTAAGTAATTGCACTCCTTGGTAGTCCTTTTTTTTTTCTCATGCTGGAGTATGAACCTGTATATGTGTTTGCTGAGAAGGACACAGGAGTTATGAGGAATGGTTTTGGGAACTTTAGTGTTACTCTTACCCAAATCTAACCTAATTCAGCTGAGAATATTATTGTATAAAGTCATTAGATTCTTAGAAAATAGTGATATGCTATTACAAATATGAAAAACTATAAATACATAGATTTATTACATGATAATGCAGCCAGATGGCAAATAGAGTTAAAATAATTTAACCAAGAAAAAGTTTAAAGAATTCAGGAAATAGAGGAATGGATGATTAGTTGTGGAAAGCAAGTACTTTCCCAAATAGCACAAAAAATTTGTAGGATATTCTAACCTTTGAGAGCCATGATCCTCAAATTTAAGAATGAGAATCACCTGAAGATCTTGTTGAAACAAATCCTAGGACCCATATGCCATAGATTTGGATTCCACCTGGAGTGGGAATTGAAAATTTGCATTTCTAACATGTTGATAAGTGATGCTACAATATTATACTGTAGCACTCAATTAGAGTATATTAAAGAGATTTCAGGTCAGAAATCAAGACGGGTTCTAGTAATGCTTCAGATTTTCTGTCACCTGGTGCCTCTGCCTTAGTAGATCAAACACTGAGTGCAGGATGCCTATCAGTATGATACTCTCAGATGACCCTCCTGAAGGGAAATGCAGAACAATTATTTTTAAAGAACATTGCTTTCCTATTATTTCCCGATTCAGGATTTGAATACCCATATTGGTCCTCATAGAATTTGACTCAATCACACCACCTTAACAATAATACTCTGGATTCCTTCTTCTTTGGTTGCTAGTCCACAGTGGTTGGCGATAAATAGCATAGTTAGAGAAGTGAATGGCCAGAGATCAAACTCACCCCTGCTCTTTCTAGCTTTCTAGCTTTTCCAGCTTTTTTATGTTCATAAAGTTAAATCATCTTTCTTATTCCTCAATAATAAGGTAGGGAGAATAATGGCACCTATCTGGTGGTATTTTGTTAATACATATTGAGCATGAAACATATGTTTTTATTGTTGCCTTAGAAAATGACTATTTAATCTTTTTTTTCAGTATGCTATTCATGGTAGTTGCTCTTGCTAAATGTTGGACTCAGCTCACAATGACCCCTTATTTGAATTTCCAGACTTTTTTATTTTTATTTTTGCCTTTGTAAATTATATTATTAGGAATTTAAAGCAAAAATGACATTTCAATCCATGGCCAAGTATATGTTTTTTACCTGAACTGTGAGACTTCTAATTCAGTCCCTCACTAGACAATAACTCATAGTTCAAAGACTCAAATTAAAACAAAATAAAGCAAGAACAAAGTCACTCCATGGTGATTCAATCTATTGAGGGGGAAAGGAGAGACCTGGCCCCCCTAATTTTCTTCAAATAACAACTTTTTAATATCTACTTCTTAGCACTGAAATTACTAATTTGTTGAGTCCTCCACTTGACAGGAAGACCTTTAATAATAAAACAAACAAACAAAAACCCACTGTGATTTATTTATTCTTGGATCTGTAGTACATAGCACAGAATTTAGCACACAGGAAGTGCTAAATCTATGTTCAGTATGTCATATCAAATTCTGTCCTTGAAACCCAACTTATATTCTGATACAGTTTTATAAGGGATTTTAACACCCAAAGTTTCAAGTGAAAACTTGGTGGGAAAGAAATTACTTCCCTTTTAGGTTTAAATTTTCCATGTTTTATGTGAATAAATGGCATATTACTTTAAGAAAATATTGAGCTATTTTGTTGCCCACAAGCTTTCTGTGTCTGAACCACTAAGATCTCCTTAATGAGCTCAACACATACATTTATTGTTGTTGTTGTTGTTGTTATTGTTGTACTATGAAGTACTAAACCTTCTAAGTTTTACACACTCTACATATAGCTTTGCTAGCTAGGGAGCTCACTAGCAGTTAATTCTTGTTGTGAATATACTGTTCCGTGGGCTATGAGATCTGTGCTGTTTACAAGTTCACACTGTAATCTGAGGTCACTTAACCTTCTAAGTCAGTTACAGCATCTTAAGAATTCTCTGCTTCTGAAGATTATTTTTATAGGTATGGAGTCAAAACTATTTAAGGCATGGCCAAAAATGAAAGTTATTATCACTCATGTCTGTCTGAAAAGGCAGGGTTAAATTACTTTCAATGATATGCTAGGTATCAGGGGAAATATCTCACAGTTATTTTGACTGCTCTGGCATCAATATTCAAAATAATATCTGGAAATGATGAAAAAGAACAGTAATAAAATTATTCGTTTTTTTATTAAGTTAATGCAATGATTGTGAGAAGTGGAAGATCGACAGTCCAGGCATCTAAAGCATTCTTTCAAATAACAGAAGACATATTCACAAATTTCCTCTGATTTTACAATATGCCTCAGTCCTTTAAGAGTTATATAATAAGGAGGGGACTGGCCTTGGGATACTATTGTTGCTTTTTATATGAGTACTCATAAAATTACTGTTAGCAAATGTATCAGAGAGCTTCAGATCTAGGCATCATCCAAATACATTAATACCTGCATTGTGAATTAATCCTTTACATTCCCAAAGAGTCATAAATGTGAGCCATTTCAACTCTCTGCTTATGTACTTAACATACTTAATATAAAATAAGCCCCAACTTCAGTATCTTACACAGAAAAGAGATTGGAGAAGTGGTGATGTAGGGAACCCTGTTTACATTTATCTAACAGTTTAGAAAGATGAAAAATTTGTATAAAGTTAATAGTCCCCTGAGCATCAGATTAGCATATTTCAACTAGTGTTACTCTAATATTTAAGTAATGTTAAAATTAATACCAAGAAATATCTTATGCAGCAGAGAATATGATTTACCTAATAAAATTTCATTGACAACACAATGTTACTCTTTAAATAAAAAACAACAGATTTAGGACATGGTTATTATATTTTAAATTTTATTCTTAGATTGTTGAATAAGGCTTTAGTAAAAACGACTTAAATCTACTAGAGCACATTACACCTGATACTATGCTGTCAGCAATATGTTCTACAATCAGTTGGTGTCTTACCTGAGGTTTTATTAACTTTTGGTGTTGCTACTTAATTATTCAAATTTACAATATTCACAGAGTATTGCTGAATGCTTTGGAAAATGCTTAAAAATATTAATTGTAAATCGGTACCCCCACACCAAATGCTGCCATTTTTATTTGAAACTACAATTCTATATTGCTCATTTAAGTAGCTTTAGCTTATGTTCCAAACAAATAATGCTGTTAAGGAAATACCACTTGGGGGAAAGATGGAACAGTAGGAAGACCATGATCTCAGCTCTTCTGAGAAATACACCAAAACTAATCTAAGCAAAGGGTACTCATCAATGAGAATAACCTGAAGGCTGGCTGAACAGACTTGCTACAACTAAGGATATAAAGGAACCACCACATTGAAACAAGTTGGAGGCATAGAGACATGGCTCAGTCAGGACCCATACCTTCAGTGAGGTGATCCAAAAGCAGGAAGGATGTTACACTGTGGTGATGCCTCCTGAGAAGTGATGGCTCCAAGAGCTGCACTGGGCACCCCAGCCCAGGAGCATGTACTGAAAAAAGAAGCCCCATTAAATCTGGATTTGAAAAGCAGCAGGGCTCCAGTCTAAGAGATTTGAAGGGCTGTGAGAAACTGAGACTCCACACTTAAAAGATTTGTGTCAAAATTCACTCGCTCTGAGTTCTAACACAGAAGGAGTGGTTTGAAAAACTCCTGGTTCATCCATGAAGTCATTACATTGACAAACTTGATGTTTAATGATAGAGGGCACAGGTTCAGTGGAAAATTTCTCCAGGCACTGTAGCACAGGTGGTTACCCTTATTTCTTTTATTTTATCCTTTCACAAAACTGGCGTGGTGCAGGTGGGCATCAATTCTGACACTGTCTGTTAGCCTAATATCATTCACCCTGCTTCAGCATTCTCCTGGGGTTTCATTCCATACTACCACTCAATATTGGGTAGAACTTCTCCCAAGTAGCTCCAGCTCTGGCACATGTGATGGGTGGCATAGGCTAACACCAGAACTCCTCCAAAGTCGCTCCCACACAAGGGGCCAGCCCTTGCACACGAATGAAGTTAAAATATATTGATAGAGCTTTCTATCCAAAACAGCAGAATGCACATTCTATTCAAGTGCAACTGGAACATTCCCCAAGGTAGATTATATTAGGCCAAAAAACAAATTTCAATAAATTTAGGAGATTCAAATCATATCAAGCAACTTCTTTGACCAAAACTATATGGAATTAGAAATCAATTATAAGAAGAAAGCTAGAAAAAAACATAAGTATACGGAGGCTAAGTAACATGCTACTAAAGAACCAATGCAATAATAAAGTAATCAATTAAGGGAATAAAAAATACCTTGAGACAAATGGAAAAGTTCCAAAATCTATGGACAGAGCAAAAACATTTTTAAGAGAGAAGATTATAACAATACAAGCCTACTATAAATAAACTAGAAAAAAATATCAAAACAATGTAACCTTACTCTTAATGGAACTAGAAAAAGAAAGATAATCAAAACCAAAAGTTTAATAGATGGAAGGGAATAATAAGGATCAGAGTAGACAAAAATAAAATAGAGACCACATAACAATAAAAAAGAAGAATAAAAAAAATCTGGTCCTTTAAAAGGTAAACAAAATTGATAAACACATTAAGAAAAAAAATAAAAAGGGCTAAATAAATTAAACCAAAATAAAAGAGTAGAAATTGTAACTGACATGACAGAAATACAAAGGATCAAATGGGAATATGCCAACAAACTAGACAACCTACAAGAAATGGATAACTTCATTTCAGTCTTCTAATACTGACTCAGGAAGAGAAAATATGAACAGACTAATTACTAGTATTACCATCTATTACTCTATACCATACACTCACAAAATCTGTAGTTATCTCTAAAATACAAAAAATTAACAGGAACCCTATGGACAAATAACATAGAAAATGGAAATGTTCTCTATTTTTTTCTGTTGGTCAACACCATTGCACTGGTTATAGTGAAGCTGGCATGTTGACAGAGGGATCATATATTTGTATCACTAATGTATCTTTGTTTATCAAAAAATAGTTTGTAAAGACTAAGCATTTACTGAAAATTTCTTAATCAGATTGTAGTTATAAATTTGATGTAAGCTTTATCAAAGAACAAGATTTATATAATAAAATATTCAGATTCTAGGCATATAAAAACTCTTCTAATTTAGCCTTTTTAAAGCTCTTTATTGTTGAAAGTATTTCAGATATTCCCTTTGGTCCTGGTCCTCCACCTCAGGCTTTGGCACTATTGTCTATGTCCAGGTTTATACATATATGCATGCAAGTTCTTCATTTAATCTCTTAGCCTTTTTAAATGTTAAGAAATGTAGAAGTTATTAAAATACTTATCTCTCTATAAAATATTATCTATTTTTTGCTCTTAAAAACTTTAAAGCAGTGGATAAGTTTGTGTTTAAATCTCAATATGTAAAGCAATATATTATGTAAGTGCATGAGTAAAATAAATATTTATTTCATAAATAAAATTATTTAATATTGTGTTTGGCATCTTAAAGGAAATGATAATAAGCTATGGTCAGAAGCATATCATCAAGTTTCTACTGATCAAAGATAAATATTAATCAGACATTACCAAGTGAAGATGAAAACATTTCTTCTCTTGTCTAATTTTGTTTTAATTCACTCAGTGTCTTAAAGTAGGGTGACTATTGTTTCATTTGTGATAAAATGAATAAAATTATTTGAATTCTTATCACTCCGCTACTCTTAATTTTTTTATCTCTTAATGTTTTAGTTTATTTTTGATCTAGTGGAATTTAAAAAAATATCATGCATATAGTGACAAGTAAATTAATTAGTTATTATTTAGAAAGAGCTTTGAGTTATTATGAACTTCTTAGTTATTAGTACTCAATACTAAAATGTCGTTCACTTAAATAAATGTAAGAGATAAATGTCAAGTCACAGTGGACTCAATATTAAAGTGTTTTTTCAATAAGAAAAAATATGTTTCCTTATATTTTATCAAAGTTTTATTTTACTAATGGTCTATTTTATTTATCTTCATCTCATTTGAGCTTTGAAATAAAATAATCTATAAGAAAAATCTTCAATTCTTCAATTGGAAATACTTTATTTTTCAAGGGAAAAAAAACTAGTGATAGTATTCACATATAGACATAATCATTAACAGGCAATCTTGGTACTTAGTGTGCCAAGATGACAGCTAAAAGCCAAAGTTCTTTAAATCTGAAAGAGTCTTTTCAACCCATGTTCCCTTATGATTAAAGAATAGAATTTTTAGAAACAGACAAATTACAGGAAAAAAAATATCAAAAGCCAAGGTTGCTATCAAATCAATGTTTTAGTTGATTTTGCTATATTTGGATTCAGCATTGATCTAATCCAGAAAGTGCTGAGCTCACTATGAGTTCCAAACAATGTGCTTTTTATGCAGTAGTATGTTTAATAATAAAATAGTACACAGCATATCAAATGCAAAATGAAATAACATCAAAATAAATATAAATAAAAAGTATTTTCCATATTTAAAAAGAATAGAAAAACCACTTTTCCCCCTGTGTTATCTGTTTATAGTGTTCAACACTGAGAAGTTTAGAAGTTAATTTCTGTAAAATAATAATAATAATAATAATAATAATAATAATAAGCCTTTGTCCTTATCCTCCCTATTCTGAGAGTTCAAATCTATATTTTATATTATTTTATCATATTTTAGATACTGGGATATTTTGTACATATTTGTAGTTTAATATTACCAAGAAGGAAATATGTTTATTTGTTCTAGATTTCATTATCTTTATGATATAGTGAGCATTTCAGCTTGTATCCCTGTATCTCCTTTATGCATAAGTATTGTTTGTATACAAATTAGATTTTGATATCAGGTATTGATAATCCCAAATTTTTAGAGTTAACATTAGTTCATGATCAAGTATGAAGAGTTTACTATTGAATGATGAGGATACTAAAAACACAGATAGATCACCCATTTTTGTAGCTATTCTGAAAAAAAATTAAAAAATATCTGGGTAATTTCCTGATAGGTCTAATTATTGAGTAAAAGTTCTTCGGGAACCTATCTGTTTTTTTTTTTTTTTTTTTTGTATTTGTGCATGTCAATTACCCTAAATAAATTTGGCTGAAAAATGATGAAAAAGATATGCACACACTTGGGAAATCAGAGTTTATAGTTCTAGTAATAATATTTACAAAAACAAAACTATGAGTGTGTAATTCGCTTAGTAAATAACTTTTTATACCCTTTCACTCCTATACAGAGAATTCTATAATATAAGGGTTGATTTTGAATATAAAATTGATTTTTTTAATTCCATTAGTTACTAATATTCCCTTGCATGATTAAAACATGCAGTAAGTCCTATTTTGATGCACAAAATATCATTTATATGAGTGAAACTTGTTTCCTGGCCAATTAAAATTAAACCTTGTCATAATTGGCCTTAATTTAATGAATTAGTGTGAATACTCATTTTGGATAAGCTCACAACAAATGAAGAGATAGATAGATAGATGATAGATAGATGATAGATAGATAGATAGATAGATAGATAGATGTTAGAAATCTCTATATCTCTATTTAACTTCCAATTTAATATCAAAACCAGTTTATTTATATAGGTCAGAATACCCTGCATTCTGAAGCTGTGGCAGAAAGTTTTTCTAATCCTTTTCATAAAAGAGTAATATGAAAATTAACCATCACTTCACTATTCCCACAAGCTACACCCACATGACATGCCCACCAAACAATCAGGAGCAAGTATGCAAATTAATCCCAACCAAGATGGCTGCAGCCACAGAGCTAGTAGGAGGGAGGCTTGAGTTTTCCCAGCAATGGTGGAAACCAAGCTTTCCACACTCCCTGTGGAAAGGCCTTCACTCAAGGCTACAAAGTTTCAATTATAGAACATAAATAAATTCCAACAAAAATGACAGCAGTCAAGGAGCTGGGGAGAGCAGGAGACTAGGGTTGACCCCAGCAATGAAGGAAGCCAAACTTCTGCAGCCCTGGCCTGTCTTGGCCTCTGCTCAAGGCTACAAAGTTTCAATTATAGAAGATAAATAAATCCCAGCAGAAATGGTTGCCATCAAAGAGTAAGCAGGATGCTTAGCTCTGCTTCAGGCTACAAAGTTTCAATTGTAGAAGATAAATAAATCGCAGATACCATGGCCTCCACTTGGGTCACTGGGGTGTGTGGCCTGCTTCAAACCACCACAGGCCCCTTGCCCAGGCCACTTCACGCCCCAAGGGCAACCCCCTCCCTAATCCAGAACACCCTTCAGGGCAAACCAGCTGGCCCCTACCTATGCACCAGGCCTCTATTCTATCTAATAAAAGAGTAATATGCAGATTGACCATCAAGATGAGTGCCTCCATGTGGTCTAAGATCCTGAACCCAGTGGACACAGGATGGCTACCACAAGATGGCCCGCAGAGGAAGGCAGTTGGGAGGGACCAGGTCTGTAAGGGAGGACAGTTGAGTCAATCAAGCCTGCGGGGGAGGGCAGTTAGGGGTGACTGGGCCAGCAGAGGAAGGAAGTTGGGGATGACCAGGCCTTCAGGGAAGGGAGTGGTGGGGACCCAGGCCTGCAAGGGAGAGCAGTTAGGGGAGACCAGGCCTGCAGGGGAGGGCAGCTAGGGGTGGCCAGGCCTGAAGGGGAAGGCAGTCAAAGGTGACCAGCCCCACCAGGGAGGGCAGTTAGGGGCAAATGGGCTGGCAAGAGAGCACTTTAGCATCAATCATGCTAGCAGGAGAGTGGTTAGGGGGTGATCAGACTGGCAGGCAGAAGTGGTTAGGGGCAATCAGGAAGGCAGGTAAGCAAGCAGTTAGGAGCCAGCAGTCCTGAATTGTGAGAGGGATGTCCAATTGCCCATTTAGGCACAATCCCATCATGAAGTCCCAGACTGGAGAGGGTACAGGCTGAGCTGAGGGACACCCTCTATCATGAATTTCATGTACTGGGCCTCTTGTTTTAAAAAATAATTCTATCTCATATACTAAATATGTAATATTATTTTTGAAACAAGATTAACTCATGATTAGTAGTTAATATTAAATGAACCCCAATCTTATTTTGGTGTACAGTTTCCATGACCCAAGCTTACTGTAGTCTTGTTATCCAGATGACAGCTTCTCACATATAGTAAGTACTTCAAATGTTCACAGAAAATTAACCTATTATGTAGTTAATTACCATTGCAATATCTGCCAACAGGAAATGGAAAACCAAAGCTTTATTAAAACAGGGCAGGTTTATGGTCCGCAGAATAGTAAAGCTACAACCCTCAGTCCTGGGAAAACTGAAAGTCTTGTGATATCTCTGAATGTCAGATAATTCCCCTGGCAGTAGTCTTGCTTCTGAAGGATATGGTTTAGAGTTTAGACAAATAACAATTAACATGAATAGTCTCAAATAAGTGATCTTATATTAATGCAAGGAATAACTTAGCAAAATCATATTCATAGATAGAATAATGAATCAACATTTTTTATTTAAAATTTGGAGTAGATTATGCAAGTTAGATAATTGTCAATATAGATAGATGATGAAAGAGGAATTGGGAAAGCGCTATTAGAGCAGTCTTGTAGAAAATATGTTTACATAACTTTCAGCAGCATAATGAATACATGATTCATGGAATCTAGTAAAATCACAAAACATTTCATGACAAAGTCGATTTTGATAATAAAATTAAAAATCAGGATATAATAAACTGCAAGACTTAAAACATTTTTCATACTATTGGTTAAATATTCAGAAATGTGCCAAGAAGTGAGAATGAGATTGTCTTCATTAATCAAATGTTTTAAAACATGCTAATAAATTTTAATGTGGGAAAATAGACTGGTTGAAAATTAGTAATAAAAAAATTGCTTCTTTTTGTCTGAATGGTTAAGACCTGTAATTTGTTGCTGAACCACTCTATGGTAATATACATACACACATACATATGCATATATACGTATACATATACCTGTATATATGTGTGTTTGTGTGTGTGTGTGTATGTATATGTATATATGTGTATATATATATATATATGTATATATATATATATATATATATATATATATATATATATATATACTAACTGATTTGCATGCATGTAAAATAAATAAAATGATATAAACTATAGAGGTAATTATGCTATGGGTAATTGTTTGTCATCATTTCATAGATTTGCTTCCAGCATGTTTGAAAAGAGCAGCGATTATTTACTCCTACTCAATCACTACTCAACATGTGCCTCCTTCATTTCAGAGATGGATATCAAAATACACAAAAACTTAAGGTCATGTTTTTCCAAATCACAACCCTGGTCTACTCTTTAGACTAACGTTGTAACTGCACATTTATGACTTATTATCACCCTGAGCTATGTACTGCTGTCTTCCAGAGCTGTATTTCTTGAAAATTTGACATAGTCATCTGTGACACAAACTGTCAGCTCTGTGTGGAAGAAATCTCAAGTTCACTCATGAATATTAAACTTCTGTAGAAAAATGTGTTGCTGAAACAAGCATTTCTTTAAAGGATGAAGGAATTCATATATTACTATTGACATGATAATTGAAATCATATTCAGCAAAATGAAGAATTTATACCTGTGTCTTCTGAAAAAAAGGGACAAAGATGGATCAGAAGAAGGAAAAGCATGAGCATGTTATAAAAAATATACACAAGGACTCAGACATCCTTATCAAACTTATGAAACAATGAAAAGTTATTGTGACCATCTATTATTGTTTCTAATGAGTATCAAAAAGATTATAGTAAAGAAAAATAGTCGTCAGTCATTGCAACAGATATAACTGAAGAGCTCCATATTATTAATGACAATGTAAGCAATTATATTTTGGAGGTAAATCATGTTTCTTGGGGGATGAACCAAGATGGCGTCATAGGTAAACACCTACATTGCTGCCTCACACAACAATTCCAAATCTGTAACTAAAAGACAGAACTGACATCATCCAGAACCACAGGAAAGCTGGCTGAGTGGAAATTCTACAACTAGAAGGAAAGAGAGGGGCTCACAGAGAACCAGAGGAGCTGCAAAAAGCTGAGGTACGGAGACACACGCATTGAGAGAGTAGGTGCCGGAGTATCTGGCTGGCTTTCTCTGGCGGGAGGAAAACAAACACTCTCAATGGCATTGACAACTTATCCTACGACACTAAACCCCAGGTCCCACCAAAACTCATAGGGGGGGAGTTTGGACTCTGAAAAGGGAGAAGTGCATGGAAATTTGGGGGAGTCGCAGGAGGGCAGAAGTTGGGCAGTGTGCACAGTACTGCGTGCAGAGAACCGACTGCTGATTGTGCCACTGGCTTTCACAAGAGGGCAGGAGACAAAGCATCCCAACTGCGCCACTTCTAACTCCACTAAATCCCAGATTCGGGCGAAGTCCTGGGAACCCAGATTCATATGGTCCTGGAGTGCAAGGGAGCCGGAAAGGCAGCACTCTACAGGCACTGCAAGAGCAAGTGGGCACACAGAGACCCTTCCAGCAACTACCCAGTCACGTGAGACTTGGGGGCCGTGTAGGGCAGGGCCTCCTGGAAGGCAAGGTGGTCCATTAAGACTTGCGACTCCACCCATCCCAAGCTCATTAGAGAAGCTTTTGCGGTTTTGCAAGTCTGGTACCATAAGGCTGAATCCAACACAGAAGTTCTCCTGGAATAGTGAAAATGCAGAGACAAGGGAAGAGATCACAAACAAAAGAAATGGAGAAAAACAAACAACTAGATATAGAGTTCAAAACCACACTTATAAGGTTTTTCAAGAATATCCTAGAAAAGATGGATAAAGTTAGCAAGACCCAAGAGAAGATGAAAAAGAATCAACTAGAGATGGAAAAGGTCCAACTATAGATGGAAAAGGATCAACTAGAAATTAAACATACACTGACTGAAATAAAAAAATGTTATACAGAGACCTAACAGCAGAATAGAGGAAGGCAAGAATCAAGTCAAAAATTTGAAATATAAAGACTCAGAAGATACTCAACTGGAAAAGCAAGAAGAGAAAAGAATCCAAAAATGTGAAGACAATCTAAGGAGCCTCTGGGACAGTTTCAAGCATACCAATATCAGAATTATGGGGGTACCAGAAGAAGAGAGAGAGCAAGATACTGAAAACCTACTTAAAGAAATAATGACTAAAAATTCCCACATCTGGTAAAAGAAATAGACTTACAAGTCGAGGAGGCACACAGAACCCCATATAAAAGGAATTAAAGAGGACCACACCAAGACACATCATAATTAAAATACCAAGAGCAAAAGACAAAGAGTGAATATTATAAGAAGCAAGAGAAAAACAGTTCATTACCTAAAAGGGAGCACCCATACGATTGTCAGCTGATTTCTCAACAGAAATGATGCAGGCCAGATGGGAGTGGCAAGAAATATTCAATGTGTTGAATAGCAAGAACCTACAACCAAGAATACTCTATCCAGCAAAGCTATTCAGAATTGAAGGGCAGATAAAGAGCTTTACAGATAAGAAAAAGCTAAAGGAGTTCATCAACTCTAAACCAGTATATTATATGAAATGCTGAAAGGTACTCTTTTAGAAAAAGAAGAAGAAAAAGATAAAAGATAAAAAATTGTGAACAACAAATATGTGTTTATCAACAAGTGAATCTAAAAATTAAGAGAATTAAAAATTTGATCAACAAAATAAACTGGTGAGTATAATAGAATCAGGAGCACAGAAAGGGAGTGGACTGATAATTCTCAAGGGGGAAAGGGGGAGGAGTATACAGGGAGAGACTGGACAAAAATCATACACCTATGGATGAGGTCAGGGTAGAGGGAGGATTGGGAATCGGGTGGAGGGGAGCTATGGAGGAGAAAAAAGAGAAACAAATGTAATAATCTGAATAATAAAGATTTAATTAAAAAATAATGTTTCTTGTCCCCACTTGTATTGTATTTTCATCATACTTTATAGAAAATTGGGAAATCAGCAGACAGAAAATCAGATACTTACATTTAGTTCTCTCTCTAAGGACTCTTTATGCAAAAATTCTAATAACTCCAGAGGACATTAAAAATTGTGGACATTGTAAGATCTTCTCTTGGGAGTTATGGCATTCTCTTTCTGTCTCCTTTTATTTTTTTATCATGTGGCATAAAACTAGAGGTCACATTACCTTCTCTCTTTATTATTTTATAATATTTTACTACTAGTTTATTTTAGTAATTAGAACGAAATTTACAACATAAGTACTAATCACTTATATTAAAAATCTTACTTATAAAATTAGTAAAAATTATCTTATAATATATGATTATATTATTACTTTTTAAAATTTTAATAAATCTTTATTGTTCAGATTATTAAAAATTTTCCTCTTTTTTCCCTATAGCTTCCTTCCACCTGGTTCCCACCCCACCCTCTGCCCTTACCCCGCCCTCCACTGTCCTCATCCATAGTTGTACTTTTTTTGTCCAATCTCTTCCCATATCTCTCAAACCCTTTCCTCCTGAGAATTGACAGTCCACTCCCTTTCTGATGCCCCTGATTCTATTATATTCACCAGTTTATTCTGTTCATCAGGTTTTTTTATGCACTTGATGTTTAGATTCACTTGTTGATAGATATGTAATTGTTGTTCATAATTTTTACCTTTACCTTTTTCTTCTTTCTTTTCTTAAAGAATACCTTTCAGCATTTCATATAATACTTGGTTTGGTGGTGATGGACTTCTTCAGCTTTTTCTTATCTGTGAAGCTCTTTCATCTGCCCTTCAATTCTGAATTATAGCTTTGCTGAGTAGGATAATCTTGGTTGTAGGCTCTTACTATTTATCACTTTTAATATTTCTTAGCCCTCCCTTCTGGACTGCATAGTTTCTGTTGAGAAATCAGCTGCCCATTGGATGGGTGATCCCTTGTAGGTAATTAACTGTCTTTCTGTTGTTACTTTTAATATTCTCTTTTTGTCTTTTGCTCTTGGCATTTTAAATATGATGTGTCTTGGGGTAGTCCTTTTTGGATTCTTTTGTTTAGGGTTCTGTGCACTTCCTGGTCTTGCAAGTCTATTTCTTTCACTAGGTGGGGAAAGTTTTCAGTCATTATTTCTTCAAATAGGTTTTCAGTATCTTGGTCTTTCTCTTCTTCTGGCACCCCCATAATTCTGATGTTGGTACGCTTAAAGTTGTCCCAGAGGCTCCTTACACTATCTTCATATTTTTGGATTATTTTTTCTTTTTAAGTGTTTTTTTCTTCTTTGTATTTCAAACTTTGACTTGATTCTGGCGATTCTCAAGTATGCTGTAAGATCTCCGTATATTTTTTATTTCAGTCAGCACCTGCTTAATTTCTAGTTGGTCCTTTTCATATCCTCAAGGGTCTTGCTAAATTTATTGGCCTTTTCTAGAACATTCTTGTAAAATCTTATAACTGTGGTTTTGAACTCTATAATCAGTTGTTGGGTTTTCCTCCATTTCTTTCATTTGTTATCTATTTCTTTGTCTCCCCATTTTGGCTGCTTCCCTGAGTTGATAGAGTGGCTTGGTGTGCTAGGTGTCATATAGGGCCTAGGGGCCTCCCCAGTTTCCCGAGGTGGACACTCTTTGTGCGCCCCTTTGTGGGCTGAGTACAGTCTTGCTGTAGTTAAGCCTTGATTGTTATTGGTATCATTGGGAGGAGTTGACTTCCAAGCCAATTGGCTGTAAGGATCAGCTGTGTCTATGCTGGGAGAAGTTCTGTGCTAGAGACACACTTATGAGACAAGACTTGCATATGTCTTTGTGCTCAGCTTGGATAGGGTGGAGTCTCAGGGCAGAGCAGACAGCATTGGTTTTCCATCAGTCCTGCCTAATAGGCCCTTTTGTCTCAGTGTCCCATGGTAATCACTACAAGCACCTCTGAGAGAAAGCTGCCCTCGAATTCTACCCATTGTCAGACAGAGTCTGGGTCCCCAGAGTCTCACCCAGAATTGGAGTTCAGTGCATTTGGGAGCTTTTGTTTATCTCCCACTTGAGAAAGCCAGCCATCTCCTCAGTTGTCCACCTTCTCTGTATGTACACCTCAGTACCTCTGTCTTCCACATCTCTGAGTTTCAGTGTGCTTTTCTCTTTCCTCCTAATTGTAGAATTTCCACTAAGCCAGCCTTCCTATGGTTCTGGATAATGTCAATTTTGTCTTTTAGTTATAGTTTTGAAATTTTTGTGCCAGGCAGCACTTTAGGTGTTTACCTATGCCACCACCTTGGTTTCTTACTGATTATATAATTAATGATAATACAATTTATATTATTAAATATAATTTAAAACAGGGACTTATTATTTATATATTAGAGCATAATTTACAATATTGATAATTATAATAATAGTTATAATCTGATTATACCAGTTATAATTATTCAATTTCTATTAGGAACTATAATTTAATTCATGACATTGCTACTCACAATTTACATCAATAACAAGAATTTGCAGTAATGGTGATAATTTGTAACACTAGTAATTCTATTTTATGATAATAGTAACCAACAATTCAATTGATACTTGTAAGTAATAGTGTCGGGAAGGCCTGGGATAGGGCAGAGGCTTGGTGGAGAGGGGCAGAGGGCAGGGTATAGGGAACATCTGTAATACTGTCAATGATAAAAAACATTATCAGTAGAAATGTTTTATATTAAATTCTTAGAAATAACAATTAAATTGTTGGTGTGTTTATTTTTAATATGCCAGGTTCCCCCCACCTCCTCCTTTTTTCCTTTGGATATATGCCTTTCATCTGAAGTAAGAGAAGTTTTATTTTAAAAGGAAATCATTTGGGTGCAAATGAAGATAAACTTTGATCTTATTGTATAACCAATTAAAGACATTAAACTTTCCTATGTTGCCAAACTATCAATACCATAAAAACAAAATCATTTAATTATAAAGGCAAAATTATCTTCCAAAAACCAAGCCTTTTAATATTAATTGATATTTAAACAGTACTTTAATATTATCAAACCATTGAAATACATTGCTTCCTGTAATTATAATAACTGTTATAATAATATTTTACTCTCACTTTACAAGTAAGAAAATTGAATTTTAGAGATACACATTCACTCATTTAGTGTCATCGTATTTAATAGAAAGCAGAGCTATGTGTCTAAACACAAGATTTTTTTTTAATTTAAAACTTGGATTTTTTTATTACATTGCATAACCTCAACTGATTTTTATATCAAAGTAAAATTTAAAAATTACTAAATAAGACATAAATTAAAATTTTGGTGTTTGCCAGTATTTTCAGGGCTTGCTAATTATTTAGGTGGATGAATATTTTTTCATAAGTAATATATATTTTTGAGAATTGTAGGGGACCTAAAATCAGCATGTGAAAATCATCTTGATTGCTTTTTTAAAATGTATATTCTTATTCCTATATACCCAAATATTCTGATTTAATTACCAAAGTGAAACTCTATAATCTGAGTGAGTTTTAAATAAAGAACTGTATATTTCAGAACCCCCTATTATAATACAGTGGTACCTCGAGGTACGAGTTTAATTCGTTCCGTAACCTTGAGGCATGGGAAACTATGAGACGCTCGAGTCACGGTAAACTGGTGGGTCGTGTGCAGCTGGCTGATCCACCAGATTACTCCTATCTCAAATGTTGCTCGTATTTCAAAGCAAAAATCACTCGCTCAATGGTTTGTATCTCAAAAATCTCATATGTTAGGGCACTCATATTTCGAGGTACCACTGTACACTATTGGGTAACTCAATGTCATAGGTATATACCCTTTTTTTTTTTAATCTACAGGCAACAACTTTTCTTCCTTTTTTCTCCTCCTTTCTATTTCCCTCACTTTGTATTTATTCATCAAATCAATGTGATCCAATTGTATTGCCTCTCTTAACTAGAATGAAAGTGATTTAAAATTCTATATAGAAACATAAAACAAGTATATAGATATGGCCAAGATATTTGTAGAAGTTAGTTATTTCATAAAGTACTTAGTTATTTTCTGATTGAAAACAGATATATATGTTTTTAATAATGTGAGTACTACGTGGCAAGAGTCTAAAGTCAGGTAATCTGAATTCAAATTTTCTCTATTATTATTTCCTGGCGGAGTTCTTAATTGTTTTATTCCTTAACTAGAGGCCCAGTGAATGAAACTCATGCATGGGGGTGTATATCTCTCAGCCCAGCCTGCACCCTCTCCAATATTGGACCCCTCAAGGGATGTTCAACTGACTGTTTAGGCTTGATTAAGGACTGCTGGCTCCCAATTGCTTGCTTGCCTGCCTTCCTGATTGCCCCCAACATGCTGCTACCTGCCAGCCTGATCATTCCCTAACCACTCCTATGATAGCCTGATGGATGCGGGGGAAAAAAGAAACCCTCATGCACTGCTGGTGGCAATGTGGACTGGTGCAGCCATTGTGGAGAATAGTATAGTGTTTTCTCAAAAAACTAAAAATGGAACATCCAGTTGACCCAGTGATCCAACTTCTAGGAATATATATCAAGAAACCAGAAACACCAATCAGAAAGGGCATATGCACCCCTATGTCCATAGCAGCACAATTCACCATAGGTAAGATTTGGAAACAGCCTAAATGCCCATCCACAGATGAGTGGATTAAAAAATGTGGTACATCTACACAATCGAATACTATGCTGAGCTTAAAGAAGAAGAGCTCTTACTATTCACAACAGAATGGATGGACCTGGAGAGCATTATGCTAAGTGAAATAAGCCAGGTGGAGAAAGATAAATATCACATCTCACTCATTTGTGCAGTATGATGAACAACATAAACTGATGAACAAAAATAGATCTAGAGACAGAAGCATCGAACAGACTGTCAAACTTCAGAGGGAAGGCAGAGGAGGGAGGGTGTAAGAGTTCAAACAAAGTACTGCATATAAACATAACCAATGGTCACAGACACTAGGGGAGTTAGGGCATATGCTAAAGGTGGGGTGTGGGTGGCTGGGGAAAGGTCAATGAGGAAAAATAAAAGACACTTGTAATACTTCAAACAATAAATAATTTAAAAAAGAATTATATGTGTTTCTGAGAATTTGTTTTCTTATTTTTCTGAAGTGAAACTGACATATAATATTAAATTTGTTACCTATTTTGAACTTAGTAGAGTTTTTAAAATAAGAATTAATAACCTCTTGCATATTTATTTACTAATTCAATATTTCCAAGCATTTTAAACATGCATTCACTTACTTAAATTTTAAAAGATCTAAGAAGTATAAAACTCTGTGTCAAGATAAATACTATGAGAATCCATAAAGAAAATGAAAATAAAACATTAGAAAAGTCATCAAATGAAAGAAGACAACATTGATGAAAGACAAAAACCTTATAAATGAAAAATAATGAAATATCATAGAAAAATTTTAAAAAAGAATATTGGGTTAAACAAATAAATTTATTTTAGCTTCAGGATATTGGTAGTTGACATTGCACCTATTTAAATTTTTTTCCAGATAGATAAATTCATGATTTGCTTCTTTTTAATTACATAGCTCATATATTCCCTATTAAAGGGAACTTTCCTAGACCAGGCCACTACCAGCAATACAAATTCCCAATTGCCATTTCATTGTTTTTCTCTTATATTCTGAAAATATCTTCCTCATTAAATGTAAGCAGCATGAAGACTGATTAGTTTATCAGCAGTCAACACACACACACACACACACACACACACACACACAGTAATTGTAGTAATTGATCATTGCAATTTAGAGTATTGGGAAGAGTATACAACAACAAATAAATGTACTATGTGTATATGGATGGAAGTATTTCACCTGATTCCTTCTCTGAAATTCTGTCTCTTTATGAGAATTTCTGCTTACAGAATATATAGTAAAATGAAATCACAGAGAGAATTAGCTGGAAGTGAAACTAACCAGGGACCCAATGTTTGATTTTTTTGCCCATTCATGTTTTTAAGACAAACAATATTGACTATTGTGGTTCAATATATATTATCTAATAATATTTAATAATCCTATCTAATAAAAGAGTAATATGCAAATTGACTGTGCCTCCGCTACACCCACAAGCCATGCCCACCAGCCAATCAGAGTGAATATGCAAATTAACCCAATCATGATGGCTATGGCCACAGAGAGAGCAGGAGAGAGACCAGGATTGCCCTGGTGATGGAAGAAGGCAAGCTTTCCGAAAAGCCTGGCAAACAGAGGTTAAGGCAACAAAGTTTCAATGGCTGTGCTAGCAGAAGGCTTGGCTCCCCTCCAGGCTATAAAGTTTCAATTGTAGAAAATAAATAAATCCCAGATACCAGGGCCTCCACTTGGGTTGCTGGGGGCGTGGCCAGCCTGCAAACCACCACAGGCCCCTCGCTCAGGCCATCCCATGCACCAAGGGAACACTCACCCTGATCCAGGACAACCTTTAGGACAAACCAGCTGGCCCCCACCTGTGCAGCAGGCCTCTATCCTATCTAATAAAAGAGTAATATGCAGATTGGCCATCACTCCAGCACACAAGATGATTGCCCCCATGTGGTCACAAGATGGCCACCAAAGATGGCCAGTAGGGGAGGGGCCAGGCCTTCAAGGGGACAGTTAGGGATGAGCAAGCCTGCAGGGGACGGCAGTTTGTGATCACCAGGCCAGCAGAGTAAGGAAGTTGGGGGTGACCGGGTTTGCAGGGAAGGGCAATTCAAGGTGACCAGGCCCACAGGGGAGGTCATTTAGGGACAAACAGGCTTGCAGGGCAGCAGTTAGGCATCAATCAGGCTGGCAGGGGAGTGGTTAGGGGGTCATCAGGCTGGCAGGCATAAGCAGTTAGGGGCAATCTGGAAGGAAGGCAGGTGAGAAGTTGGGAGCTAACAGTCTTGGATTGTGAGAGGGATGTCTGACTGCCCCTTTAGGCCCAATCCTGGATTGGGCCTAAAGGGTCAGTTGGACATCTCTCAAGGGGTCTCAGATTGGAGAGAGAGCAGCCTGGGCTAAAGAACACGGCCTGCCGCCCCTCCCCCATGCATGAATTTCCTGTACCAGGCCTCTATTCCTATATAATAAAACCTAATATGCAAATTCTCCCCTTGGATGGTTGTTCAACCAGGAGTATGACCACTTGCTATGACATGTGTTGACCTTCAAGGTGCAGCACAGAACTTAGTGGGCATTAGTGACGCGGTGCTAGCAGTGAGCAGTGGTAGAGCCATTGCCAGCCCCATGGGCCCTAATGACAGCAGGACTGAAGTGGATAGTGGAGCAGGTGAGCAGGTGAGCAGGCAGCAAGTGGGAGCAAGTGGGAGCCTAATAGCCCTGCCAATCACACTGCAGATGGTGACACTCACAATAGCATGGGGTGGAACTGCTGCCTGGCTCTCAGGCACCGAGGGAACTGAGCAGGGGCCCTGTTTGCAACTGAGGGCCCAGCAAGTGGGATGGTGGAACAGATGAGGGGATGGTGCCTGGCCAAGGTGGGGTGCCAGGCAGGGCTGCAGGCCTGGAAGTCTGGGTGTACAAGCTGGGCTGTGAGGCTGGTGGAGCAAGCTGGGGCCCAATCTCTGCAGGCCACCCAGAGGGACCCCACCCATGCACACATTTGTGCACCAGGCCTTTAGTATATAATAATTGGGTACTAGTCTTAGTATTAGACATAGATTTTCTCCTGTAATTCTCAAATAATTTATGAAGAAAATTAGATAGATAGATGATAGATAAATAGATGTTAGCTATCTATCTATCACATACCTTTTATAATGTGTTGGCTAGACTGAATCTCAACATTCTTTTTCAGGTATGTATCCTGTCAGTGGAAGACCCAAATAGAGGTTTTCTTTTTTTTTTTTTTAATAAGGTTTGGAGAATGGAAATTAAACAGCTGTCAGTTTGTAACTCAGATTGCTTCTCTGATGTCTTCTCTCTGTGGTATCGGGCAGGAGAAGGTCTGCAACTGTTCCACCTCCCCTGTAGTTTCTTTATTACTGAGTCAAACATGTGTTCAGCTCCAAAAGAAGGGTGCCAGATTCTTCTGTGAGCACAAATATTATCAGGATAAGAGGAAGCAAGAAACTGCCAGATTGTGCTGTGGAGTCCATCTCCCCATTTTAAATCTATCTTCCCTTTCTGACTGCCTGTTCATCAGATTAGAAGCTACAGAATTAGATGTGAAAACAATAACCTTGCAGAAATTTTTTTAACTATCTCTTGCAACTGAGTGAGAGGAAATCCCTATAACTATTCTGCCTAGTATTCATTGTTCAATCTATTTATCTATCAACTTTCTATCTATCATCTATCTATTTAATCTATCATATATCTATCATCATCTATCATCTATCTGTCAGTCTGCCTATATCAGTTGTTCTGCTTCCCTGATTGAACCCTGACTAATACAATCACTTTTATCAGGTGAGAAAACAATGGCTCAAGTTTACACGGATAATGAAGATCTGATTAAATGGCATATGGTAACCCAAGAGTGACTAACTAGTAGTTACGCAATATGTTACAGATATCTCAGAAGACTTTAGTGGTAAATATATCTGCAGTTGTTTTTTCCACCTCCTTTGTCCAAAAATTGAAATGGGAGTGGGATGAAAGGTGATGTTAGAGAAGTCTGTCTGGGAGTTATGATGAATGAGAGAGGTTCTGGTACAGCAAAGCAGAAAAGTACTTTCAGATCAACTTATGAAGCACTGCCGAAAACCTTTATAGATGACCATAGGTTGTATTGGATGATACTTGGTTTTCTCACATGTTAACTATTTCTATTACTAAGTGTGTTATAATTATTTGTCTCCCTTACCAGAATTACCACTCCTGCAGGGCAAGAACTATAATTTTTTTTCTTTGTAGACCTGTGACTATCATTACAGTCATGTACATTTAATAGGCAAATATCCAATTGTCTTTTAACCTATAAAATAGCTATTTCATATAGTTTGACCTAATAGATGCATAATCACTAGTACTTGAATAATGAAATGAATGAATTGGAGGGAAAGGAAAAAAACTCAATTATAAAAATAGTCATCAGGTACTCAGACCTGCTAATATTACCAATAGGCTCTGGAACAATAGGAGCGTGTTCTTACTAGACAACATTTACAAAACATCTCTTGATGATGGTCCAGTTTATAAACTATTTAAAATTCTGGAAATTTCCTTAAGTTTTGGTCAGAATTGTCTCCAATTCAAGGGTAAGAAAAATCTGACAGGTTGAAGGGAAAAGGTCCAATAACTAAAAGATGAAAGATCATTAAAATAAACAGATTATGTACTCACATTCTTCTAAACTTAAAAAAAATAGATTTCAATAAGATGAAAATATTTAGTAAATGACATTTAAAATAAATTTATTAAATTCACAAAATTATGGACAATTTATTAAAATATAGTTAAAATGTTTTCTTTTGATGAAAGGTAACTGTTAAACAGCAAGAAGGACTAACATCCCTGATTGCTATGAGAAGAAAATAATTTTGCCTCTTATTTTCTAAATATTTTTATTGATTTCAGTGAGTATGGGAGAGGGAGAAAGAGTTAGAAACATCAATGATCAGATTGAATCATTCATCAGCTGCTCGTGTACACCCCTACTGGGGATAGAGCTCACAATAAGGGCATGTGTCATGGCTGAGAATCGAACCATAACCTTCTGGTTCATAGGTGGATGCTCAACCACTGAGCCGCTCTGACTGGGCTAATTTTGCCTTTAAATAACACTCTCGTATTATTCATGTCACCACAGTCTACATTATAAAAATTTAAAAACTTTTGAGTCATTTTTATAAAAATGTATATCCACTTAATATCCCATGTAATAAAAGCCTAATATGCTAAATGTCTGATCATCCAGTCAGCCTTTCAACCAATCAAAGTGTAACATGTTTATGATACGCTAAGGCCACACAGCCACTCACTATGACATGCACTGACCATCAGGGTATAGATGCTCTGACTGTTAGGTTAGCTTGCTGCTGGGATCCAGCCTATTGGGACTGAGTAAGACTGGCTGGACACACCTTGTATGCATCCTGTGGTCACTCCCTGGCTGGTCAACCTCCTGTGTCCTTCCCCAGCCCCGATTGTATACCAGTGGGGACATTGCCCTGGGCCGCACCCTTTCACAATCTGAGACCCTGTGGTCTCAGAGAGCCATTTTGGCCCTAACAGTACAATGAGCAGTCACTATGATGTGCAGTGACCACCAGGGGGCAGACACTCAACACAGGAGCTGTCCCCTGGTGCTCAGTGTGCTCCCACAGGGGGATTATTGTTTAGCCAGAAGCTGGGCTCCTGACTGGCAAATGCAGTAGCAGTGACGGGAGTCTCTCCTGCCTCTTCAGCAGTCGGACATCCCCTGAGGGCTCCTGGACTGCATGAGGATGCAGACTGGGCTGAAAGAACTCCCCCACCAAGTGCACAAATTTCATGCACCAGGCCTCTAGTGTTAAATAATTCCACATATGACTTTCATTAACATACCATTGAGACTATTTTTCTCATGATTTAAGGCTTACCTAACTATATTAATCTTCTATAGAATAAAAGGCTCATTATATTAAGCAAATTAAAGAGAAAAAATAGACAGAAGTCATATAGACTTTAATTAATGACTTTCATAACTGAATTTGCTTATCACTAAACAGAGAAATACAGGTTTTGATATTGTGAATATTAAGGAGTGATCACCTTAAGTATTTTTTCCATATTTATCACAGTAAACCTAAAGGGGCATAGTTTGCATACTGATTGAATATATATGTAAGGGAACGACCTTACTTATTAAAAAGACAGTTCTTCAAAATTAGAGTGGAGAATTGTTTCAGAAAGACACCATTTGACTTAGAAGGGGATACAAATTAATTTAACACTGAGCTATTCCTTATGTGGGGTATCCTCGCATATTGATTTCTACTGTAGAAGAGGACAACATATTTCCTCTTAACATCTAGTCAAGAACAGAAAGAACAAAATAAAAATAAGCACCTCTCCTCTTTATACACATTTATAGACAGAGGATGAATGCAAAAGTTAAGCATAAAGTTTCTGCCTTAAATAAGCAAATACTTTAGTATTAAAGCCATTACACACACAAGCAACCTGTACTAATAAAAGGGTAATATGCTAATTAGACTGGACAGAGGGGATGTCTTCCAGACATCATTCTGGATGTCCTTTCTGACAAAGCTGGGAGTATGGCTGACCTACAAAACACCAGGGGCTGATTATCCAGGCTGGCCCCACCCCCTAGTGGGACTCCCACCCCAATATGGGGTGTGGCCAGCCTGCAAACTGCCTATGCCTCTCACCCTTGCTGCCCTGTCCCTCAGTGGGGATCCCCACCCTAATTCAGGGCCCCTTTCAGGGAAGGCCAGCAGCCCTGACCTGTGCACCAGGCCTCTATCCTATATAATAAAAGGGTACTCTGCAAATTGACCATAATGTCAGAATGACCAGAACAATTGCTGGATCAATCTCTATGAGGTGTATTGACCACCTCTTGATCCCTTCCCCTGGCCCTCAGGCACTGATCACCTGATGGTGAATAGGGAACCGGTGGTAGGTGGCAGTTCAGGGTGGGGATGGCTGCAGGTAGCTGGGGAAGATGGACCTGATTTGCAGACCAAGGACCATACCATACCATGCAGAATTTCATGTTTTGGGTCTCTAGTTGATATAAAAAAGGAATTGGTAGTGGGAAACATACAGAACACCACTGATGTGTAGAAGAGATCAAGTTCATTGTGCTTGGGGACTGTATAATGGTGAGGAAATGGATGAAGGAAATAGGCTTTGGGATATGGTGTTTCTGAATGTGCTTAAACTACAGGTGGGATTATATATGGGTAACTGTAAGATGGTGGTTGTTCCAGACAGTGAAAATATCTTGACCAAATACTTGGAGATGGGAATATGTGAAATATGGTGTAAAACTATGGTAAGTTCAATGTAAATCACAGGTAGGTTATCAAAGGGATACAGTGAGAGAGTATCTTACAAAAGATACTTGTGAATCTTGACTATTACTCTAAGGCAATGGTTCTCAACCTTTCTAATGCCGTGACCCTTTAATACAGTTCTTCATGTTGTGGTGACCCCCAACCATAAAATTATTTTCGTTGCTACTTCATAACTGTAATTTTGCTACTGTTAATGAATCGTAATGTAAATATCTGTGTTTTCTGATGGTCTTAGGTGGTCCTGCTAGTGGTTCTCAATCCGTCAATTCAAAGTATACCTAAGCTTTTTCTTTGTTTTGATTGGTAGTTGCCAAGACAATAGCAAGTCAATGAACTGAAATATTTTCACACAATTATGATTCATTAACAGTAGCAAAATTACAGTTACGAAGTAGCAAGGAAAATAATTTTATGGTTGGGGGTCACCACAACATGAGGAACTGTATTAAATAGTTGCAGCATTAGAAAGGTTGAGAACTGCTCTAAGGTAACATACATGTCATTCTGTAAAAATAAGGGGGTAAGATTTGTATTATTTTCACATTAAGAAGTGTTACAAAATTAAATGGATCTTCAAAAGAAAAAAATAAGTATTCAGGCTTTCTCTCTACATAAAAAACCAACAAACATTTTTTATGAATGCTTTTCTCTGAACCCATAATTTAATATGTTACCTCATTTAATTCACACATTTTATGAGGCAAGGTGATGATTTTTTATTCTTTTTCATCTCACAGCACACATAAACTCACTAAAATTTTGTGGCAAAAAAGGTATAATTTTTATTATACCAGTTGGCTATTGTTGTGTTAGCTCTTGTCATTGTTGTTTTTTTTTTTTTTGTGTGTGTGTGTGTGTATGTGGTTTCTTTTTATATATAACCTAAGGGAAATAGGTCAATGGCCCTGATTAAATAGTCAAGTATTGCAATGTTTTTAAAAATTATTGTGGCACAGAGGTTGGAAATCTCTGATGCAGGGGATTTTTTAAATAAAAATGTTTATTGTATGAATAAAAATCTTGACTCCAAAAGATGTTGTGGAACATGCATAATAAAACAAATTCTGTGCTAATATTTAAACCTAGTTCTTAACCCTGATTATTCATGAAAATCATCTAGAGAGCTTCTCAATCAAAAGAATTTACAAATGGTGATACCTAGACCCATTCTAAGAGATTGTAATTTAGTTGACATGTTGTCTATGAGAAATAAAAAGTTATTCAAAAAAGTTGAGTCAAGAAAATAAAGCTTAATATTAAAAAGAAAAAGTAAAATTGAGACATACTAATTTAAATATTATGTCCCAAGTTTCCCAAGTATAGATTATTCATAAAAATAGAACAAATTTTAAGTAAAAATATTTGTATTGGAATATAGGTGTGCATAGGCAAACATAAGTGTGTGTACACACACACACACACACACACACACACACACACACACAGTTGATTCTCATTCCAGGTGGTGAGATTATGTATTTGAAAATTCACTTACTTGCTAAAACTTACTTGGAATCACAAAGTCAATGTTCATGATACTTTTGCAATCATTCTGAGACATGTGCAGTGGGTGAGCAAAAATGTAAGTTGTCCAATGCACTCATCTCCAACTTAGACATAATTCCACTTTAGATCAAACATGCTGACATTCTGCCTTCTTCAGTTCTCATAGAGTACTATGAATAATTCTTTGTTTGCCTTCTTGTGTTTTGTTTTTGTTGTTGGGATTTTGCTGTCCAAAACAGCCCCAAGTGTAGTACTGAAGTGTTGTCAGTATCTCTAAGTACAGTAAGGCTGTGATGTGCCTTACATAGAAAATGTGTGTTAACCAAGCATTGTTCAGGCATGAGTTATAGATCTGTTGGCCTTGAGTTCAGTGTTAATGAATCAACTCTAAGGTGCTTTATACAGAAAAAAAAATACATAAAAGAAAGACACGTATTGATCGGTTGACAAAAATGTGTGTGAACTGAGACTCACAGGAACATAACCCTGCATTTCCTCTAGGGGCAATGATTATTTGTTAGTTCAGTGTTCATAATGAAGAACAATATGGAAAATAAAACAGAAGCAAGTATGCATGTAATAATAAATGACATAAGTTTACCATAAGAATTCTAAAACTGATTATCATAATTGCATTTATTTATTAGTTCAATGGGAACCAATTGAATATTTACTTTGTACTGACACTGGATTTGGCTGAGGATTCAGTGATAAGTGGAATAGAATCAGTTTCTACACTCACAGTTTATCAATTCATTCAATTTTTATGAGTAGCTGAAAGAAACAACTCAGCTGGTTATCCATGGGCTCCAAAAAAGCAGTAAGAAAAATATTTTGCTTACTTAGGGTCATACCTATTCAGTTTTACATACCTCATTAGAATCTGTCTAGGAGAAGAGCCCCAGTACATGGTGTTGTCAAATCACCTAACACCTTAGCCTTTTTTGGGGGGGAGGGAGTGGGTGGACTGGCCTCCTCTGCACCTGTACTGGCAAGGTAAGTCTGAGTTTACCCTCAGAAGCTCTGCTCCATCCCTCACCAGTTTTGACCTTGGAATGTGAAGGTGGGAGAAGGTATGGCTGATGCCACCTAGAGGACACAATGGGTAGGGGAGTCAAAACAAACTGACCAATGAGAACCCAGAGGAGAGTGAATAATCTCTTCTCTCTGACTGAAAAAGAATTGATCCCAGAAACAGCACCTGGCAGAGGCCTATCTGTAGAACTGAAGCTAAGGTTTCTTCTGATACTATAGCCAGCTCAATATTTAGCATTTTGTTTTTATGTTCTTCCCTTATTTGCTTACTTCCTTCTCCCTCTTGCTTTCCATGTTTTTGGGATTGCCTTTCCTAAACCATAGTATTTGACTCAGGTTCTATTTTTAGAGAATCTAAATCTGGTTATTTCCATATTATAACTTAGTCCAGCTAACCCAGGTGTAATGGATTGATTTCTTCCTCACTTTTTTTATTCATTCCACTTATCCATCAACTGTTTATAGAAAATATAGGGGATACAATGAGAGGAAAACAAACTCAGCTGTGCTCTAAAACTTTATGTCCTGTGGCTCCGTTTCCTCACACTTTCAGTGAGGATACTAGTAAAGGAAGCAATCTCAGCCTTGTTGTGAGGATTAGATGTGTTAGTGCATATACAATGTTTGCACAGTGTTAGTATGTGCTCAATAGATAGATAGTATTTATTATTGTTGTCATTATTATCATTACTAAAAGCTACTGGGTATGTTGTTTGATTGATTAACAGATGGATGGCCAAGAAGAAGGTAAGGTAGTTTGATTTACAATACAAAGCTAAGACCCATATTGGAAAGTTAGCTGTAAGAGTAATTATAAAAGGAAAGGAAAATCACTTCCTAGAAAATAAAAGAATGCAGGATAATTTTTAAAAGCCTTCTGATTACTATATAGAGGCTGGTGATTATGTAGAAGTTGGTTGTTTCTATTTTCACCTTGTTTTTAAATAATACCGGCAAAGAGACTTAAATAAGAACAGTTAGATTTCACTCTAGGAAAAAGACAAAAATGTGAAATTTTTAACAAGTTATAATTGAGATTTAAATATCACCTTAGGATGGCTTTTGAATTCAATTTATTACTCTTGAAATTTGTAACAAAATTTAGTCATCGATTCAAAGTATACCTAAGCTTTTCCTTTGTTTTGATACGTAGTTGCCAAGACAATAGCAAGTCAGTGAACAGAAATACTTTTCACACATCACAAAATCTTAAACAATTGATGATTTTGCAACTAAACATTCACATGAAAGAACTTTTCTGTGTTTGCTTTGTGTCCGCTTCTATCTCAAACGTTATTCTTTTAAATATATACTAAGCCTGTCCAATACCAGTATCTGCATTGAATTTGTTTATGATCAGTATAAACAAATGTGTAGCCAACATGTGAGGCATTTGGGGAAGTCTTCAAATGCTAACATTAACATTTTAACAAAACACATTTTGATATTTTTTTGTTGCTGCAATCTTTGCTGTAGAGATGGACTAAGGTTGTGCCCTTTTCTTTCCTTATGATCTTTGACTCAAGAAAGTGGGAGAATAATTAATGCTTAGTATATTCTGGGAAATGCTCTCAGCTTTTAGCAGACTTATTAAAGTATGTTTGCTTTTTAAGAACATGCTGCATGTTTTAACTGTCTATTGAAACTCTCATGAGTTCATGAGGTCATATAAACATAAGAGGATATAAATATTCTGTGAAAATCAAAGTGAAGACAATGAAGATCAAAGTGATCTAGTTTACAGCTTTTGTGGAATGTGAGGCCAGATTTTGAATTCTTTCTCTGATGATGATAGCCATATACTGTGTAGTGCATGTGTGGTGACATGTTGCTGAAAACGCTAGTTACTGTATTGATGTATAGGCCTCCTCTATTTTTATTAAACTAAAATGAAAAAATCAGAGTTAAAACTGGAACAAATTGGGAATATTGGAATAAACTGAAAACTTCAAATAGAGTCAAAAAAACTTTTTAGGGCTGGGTGTTGATAAAGAACAGACTAGATTCTTTCAACATCCCCTTCACAATTTTCCGCAGATACATTTTTCTAACAAAAGTAATAGATTGTAATGATTAAATCAATATTAATTATGGAACTGTAAGTGGACAGAATGTTCAAAAGGTTATAAATTTTTTGTGAGAATTGGAAATATTTCTAAAAGAAATCCAAACACTTTCAAAGTCAAGATCTTGTTTTAAAAAGAAAAAAAAAATATTGTAGTCTATAGATAGAGACTTCTCACATGCACCTCAATGAACATAGTGGACATGAGGACAGAGAGGACACAGTGAACATAAGGACAGAGACTGGCTGCAATGCCTATTTACTGTCCTTTCATCATTTTTTCTTCACTTCCCCAAATGCAGGCTCCACCTTGTTTCCAGAGAATTTAAGGTAGTGAGGAATAAGTAGCTCCTCCCCTTTTATATTTCTATTTATGAGCTCTCAGCATGCCCACTGGATTGCTTTTTAACAGTGTGTCTCAGAGTTGAGAACATAAATGAAGAGTAGTTTGTAGTGAGAAAGATTTTTTTCAAGTGAAAGAATGCATTTTACTTTATAATTTTGATAGACGTAATTTGATCATCTTCCAATACTACTTGCCCTCCAATGTCTGTTCCCTCTTTCTCCCATCATAATAGTTGTTTTGTTGTTGTTGTTCATTTGTTTTTGTTTTTTAACCTTTGGAAGTTTGCAGCTCTATATTTTCAAGTGACTATGATTTTAAGTGTGGATGTTTTAAGTCAGTGTTCTGGGGCAGCTTCCAGAAAGCTTCCTAAGAGTCAATACACATTTACTTATTTTTCTTCCTCTTTACATGTGCAGCCTGTATGGATGTCACTTTGGACCTTGAGGAAGGACAAACCCTGCTGTAGATGGACGGGAATTGAAAGGGATTCTAAATTCCTAAAGACATGTTTGAATAGAGCCACTATACTAACTCTAGATTACCAGGCTATGGACTTTTGCAAAGAAGAGAAATGCATTCCTATCTCATTTAAGCCAATGCAGTCCCCCGCACCCCACCCCCCCGAATTTTTAAGCAGAAAAACATTGTTTATTTAGTTTCTTCAAGCAAGCATAATTCCAAAAAAAACAGAATCACAATCAGATTATATACAATCAAATTGTGATTTTTTACACACACACACACACACACACACACACACACACACATACACACACAGTGGTACCTCGAGATACAAGTTTAATTCATTCTGTAACCTTGAGGCGTGGGAAACTATGAGACGCGGTAAACTGGTGGGTCGTGTGCAGCCACTGATCCACGCGATTACTCCTATCTCAAATGTTGCTCATATTTCAAAGCAAAAATCGCTCGCTCGAGGGCTTGTATCTCAAAAATCTCGTATGTTAGGGCACTCGTATCTTGAGGTACCACTGTGTATATATATGTATATATATATATTCATTATTGATTTCAGAAAGAAAGGGAAAGAGAGAGAGAGAGGTAGAAACACCAAAAATGAAAGAGAATCATTGATCTGCTGGGAATGGAGTCCACAAACTTAGCATGTGCCCTGACTGAGAATCCAACTGTGACCTCCTGATTCATTTGTCGATGATCAAGAACTGAGCCACACTGGCAGTCAGATTTACTTGTCAGTCTGTGGATTCATGACTATATTTAGTCTTTGGTTTGGGGTTTAGAGCTACACAAAATGTTATTTAAAATGTACTTAAAATTATTGAGCACTCATCATATGTAAAACTAGAGGCCCAAGAGTGAAATTTGTGCATGGGGCTCAGCCCTCACAGGCCTGGCTGCCTCCATCAGCCCTCATAGCCCCTCACAGCTTTAACAGGCCCTCACAGCCCTGGCTTCATCTGGAAGGTCATCTGGAAAGACATCCAGAAGGTCATTTGGCTGTTTGATCTAACTAACATATTAACTCTTTATTATATAGGATAATTTGGTTCATTGGATGATGAGTTGATCTTTATAAAAATAAAGGGGGCTTGATAGATAGTCAATATATACTTCATGGCAAGGCAATAGCCTGAGAAAAGCGACTTCGGGATTTAATATGAAAATAAAATCAAATCTGTGCCTCCTCGTCTCCTCTTGCCCCATTCTTCCTGACAACTAGAAGACTTGAAAACCATATGGACCTTGCAACAAGTGTGGCATTTATCAGAATGTTTTCTCCTTATGTTTTTACCTACCCTAACATTGTCTCCGGAGGATGACAAATATTAAAATCACCATTCAGTACTTCTCATCTGGCACAAACTTTCCTGGCCTCAGCACATGGATAGAGTTGCTTTTAGCAAAAATGTGGATTGTTTGTTATTGTATAAGTTATAGGCATCCTTTAGAATCAGTGACCTTTACTCATTCTCATGTTATTTTATAGCCTGCCTACACTAAATTCCAAAGACCATGCAAAACACACACACACACACACAATGTAAGTGAAATCTGAAGAGCAAAGACAGAATGTTATCATCTTTTTCACAGGTTCATTTTGATTCTCATTTTCTCAGAAAGTAGGTTCCCTAGAAACCTTTTTTTCTCCGTCAAGATGGCAGCCAGGTAGGACATTTCATAGAGAGCTGATGTCAGCTCTGTACTGAGTTTGATTTTTGAACCAGAGCAAACTAGCGCACCGGTAGGCTCACAAACACCCCACCGTTTCCCCTTAGGGGGCTCTGGCTGAGAGGCAGCTGCTGCTGACATTGTGCTCTGGGGTCTGGTCCTGCAGCTCCCAGGATGAAACACGCACATAAGATTGATGTGAAAAAGCAACTGTCAGGTGGAAGCACAGGGAGAGGTTGTCGTCTTCATATTTTTATTTGAAACATTTCTATGAACTCCGGGTGGAAGAAACGTAGATTGAGTAGGATTTTTCAGCAGGGAATATTGATGATGGTAGTGTTGATTTTCCCTTTCATCTTTATTTTAAATTTGACAGTACTTGTTTATGTATTTTTAAAAATGACTATTGAGCACACCAGAGCAGATGTCCTGAAAGGTTAAAGAAAATATGGGTGAAATAATTCCCCTCTCTTTATTACAATGTTTAAATCATTTTCTTCAGGGAAACAAGTTTGTCATTAAAATACATCTTTCTCTATGCCGTTTCCTTTCCTCAGGAAAGGTGCAATTTACAGCAAGCGTTAATGACTGTATTTTAAGTTATCTATTTTTTTTCAGAAAGATAAGACTTAGGTAAAGGGAAATGATTTGACTTCCCTTTTTCTAATGAATCCTAATGTTCCTGTGGGGTGTCTTTATATACTCTGAGATACAATTTCATTCATTTTCATAACAAATGGGAAGAACTGACTCTTCCTAGCCAACATATCCTATCCTATCTGAGAAAGTGTGCTATAGGCTGCAAGCTATTTTTCAATTTATTCCCAAATTTATGATCATATTTCTTTGAAAATAATATGTTTTAGTGGAAAATTAGGAAGAGTGAGCAAAGGTTGAGAATGAGATGATTAAAAAAAGAGCAATAGTATTTTGGCTTTTCACAAATGGAGAAAATTTATAATAATTACCTTTTCCTTCCCTGACTTTCCCAACTCTTTTCCACTTTTTCCTCAACTCCTTTATTTCAGTTCTGAGTCCGTGCGCGCGCGCGCGCGCGCACACACACACACACACACACACACACACACACACACACACTCACTCACACACGCACACACACATGCACACCCACATGCACACACTGTTTTTTTCAGACCGGTGCTCTGTTCCCTTACCTGTTTTGACAAGAAATGCATACTTCAGTCACATGCCAGAGGCTATGGTTTTACAAAAATCACAGGTCAATAAGATCACTTACATTTCTTATGAGCCTTTTCATTTTGGTTTCCTCCTACGTGGGCAGAGCCAGTAGACAGGAAAGACAGAAATGTCAAGAGGCCTGGCTGTCAAAGTTTTAAAGAAACCCTCACTGCCTCCAAATAATTTTATGGGCTTTAAACTTTTGTTACCTTGCCTTAGGAAAAATGGCCTTTTCTCTTCTACTCCTCATCACAGTTTCACTTCTTTTAAAATGAATTCAAATTCTCGACCTCTACTTTGATGATATATAATAAAGTTAGAAAAGATTAGTAGGTATTCTTTGAAAATATCCTTAAAAGGAACAAGGAAGCCAAGACCAGTTTGGCTCAGTGGATAGAGTGTCGGCCTTCAGAATGAAGGGTCCCAGGTTCGATTCCGGTCGGGGGCATGTACCTTGCTTGCGAGCACATCTCCACTATGGGGTGTGCAGGAGGCGGCTGATCCATGTCTCTCTCTCATTGATGTTTCTGACTTTCTATCTCTCTCCCTTCCTCTCTGTAAAAAATCAATAAAATATATTTTTAAAAAAAGGAACAAAGAAAGTCATCTACATTGTGCTCTGGTTTAACATATATTCTGTGAATTCATATGTATTTCTTGAAAGTCACAAAATAGGTTTTGCATAATTAAATATATATATATATATATATGTATATATATATATATATATATATATATATATATATATATATATATATATATATTACCAGTATTTCAATGGGCATTTTCTTTCATAAGTGATCATAAGCATGATTGGAATTTATGACTAGAAATAATAGGATTGTTATAAAATCCATACTATCCAAATGATACACCTTTATTCTTTATGTTATAAATTTAGAAATATTATAAAATATTGAATTTTTCTATTTCAATTTTCTGCTTTGACAATGTACTAAATGAATACATTCGTAAAAAATAGAAACACATTCTGAAAAGGGGGCTCCGTCAGCTCTATAGTTTTCCAGGAAGGCCCTTAAAGTTGACTCTCTGAATTATGTATTATAGTTTCATTATCATGAAAAAATAACATTTTATAAAGTCAGAGTTATTATTAGAAATACAACTCAAATATTGTGTTTAAAATCAGTTCATTTTTATGTATAATTGCTTGTATATATGTATTTGTGTTTTTGTCTTTACATTGTACATGAGAGAGATAACTGGTTTTCAATGTTTATTAAGCAGTGGGATGTTTAGGGTAACTTACAAATTGCAATAATTGCATTGGAAGATTTGGCTATATGTCTTCCTTCTTTCTCCTTTTTTTTCTCTTTTTTTTCAATGAATGGAGCAAGAGTATTTTTTTCCCAAGTAAGATGGAGCATAAAGGTCACTAATTAGAGTAGCGTAGGGAAACAGATTGGTCAAAAGATGTTTTTTCAAGGACAATTAAACATATTGATTGAGATACAAATATATAATCAGCATTAATAAGTTAAGCTATAAAGCAGCTTAAAATGTATGTTTGATTTTTCATTTGTGAGATAAATGTGCATGTGTAAAAATAGTAAATATGTGTTCCATTGATTTGTAAGTCAGGACTCTGACCTATGGACCTGCAGGTGAAACTTGTCTTACCAAATTTAATAGATGAAAAACTGAGAAAGGTTCTGTTCCCTTTCCATGGTCCCATAATTATAGGCTTATAAGCACTAGGATAAGGATTGGTATTTTGTTCCCCTGATGACCTACATTTATTCATTCAGTCTTGTTTGAAGAGATACTTTGTGTTTAGGTTGCCTATTTCTTTAAGAAATTCAGTCTATAGAATTTGAACAAAATCACAAAAGAATAAAATGATCTGACAGATTATGTTGTTTGCATACTTGGAGAGACTTTTTGGGAACTTCAATAATCACTTGTGATATTTGCTTAATTTTGTGAGGATTATAATTCAATAATTCCTGCTTCCATGGGAGTCTTTTTTTCCAAATAATATTTATTATTGTACAAGTTGCTTATTTGTATTAATTATCTTAGTTTGTCACCTAATCAAATGTACTGCATTGATTCAGAAAGAGAGAAAGATTTGAGTTGGAAAAGCATTAATTTTCTTTAGATACATATCTATTTTATATTTTGTGGGCTTTTACCACAAAAAAAATTACATTGAATCCTGTGTAACAATTCATCAAGAATAGATTTAGTTGTGAGTTAATATGTTATAAAAGATTATTCTCCCTCATAGAATAATGTTTTAAAATACTGTCACAATTTATTTCCAAAACCTAAAACCATTGACACTCCTGATAAAGGAAAGCAGTAGTTTATGATTAGCATGTTTGTAGAAATAATGAAATGATATTTCTTAGTGTGGGAATATGACTCAGAGTAAATGAACAAGCTGTTTCAAACTTTCTGTCACTTGATTCCTTTTCAGTTCTTTTCTATAACTGTGCTTTACAATCATGAGAGAAAGCCTGTCTATTCATGACTTACTTCAAGGGGCTTACAGGACTAAAATCTTTATTTTAGATTGATTTTATAAATCATATTCATAATTACTCTTATTTTTCCATCCTTAGCAGAGACAGCTTCTCTTTTGAATCAAGATAGGTAAAAAATAGACACATTCTGTTTAAGGTTCAAAGGGTCATGCTTCATTTCACGCCACACACTGCCAAAACCTTAGTGTTCTCTTAGCCCAGTCACCTTATACTTGATAAGTAAACCTACTTAAGGAATGTTTATATGTTCTGATGCTTTTGGACAAGTTCACTAACAATACTTTCTTTGAAGAAATACATGGCAACTGTTTTATCTCCCCGAGTGTTAAAAATCCTATCAGTACTAATGACGTCAGGACTTGGATTAAACAAATCCTTTTAAGGAAGAATATGGATATTTCTGCATTCAGATCTAATATAGGGATTTGTCTGTGAAAGTGGGCAGCAGATATTCCATCATGCACAGCATTGTGTTCTCATGAATAGCTTTTTAAAAATATATATTTTATTGATTCTTTACAGAGAGGAGAAACATCCATGAGAAAGAGACATCGATCAGCTGCCTCTTGCACGCCTCCCACTGGGGATGTGCTCACAACCAGGATACATGCCCTTGACAGGAATTGAACTCAGGACCCTTCAGTCCGCAGGCCTACGCTCTATCCACTGAGCCAAACCGGTCTCAGCTCATGAAGAGCTTTTATAGAGAAGTGCTCCTGAGAAGCATTGTTGTCTGCTTGGTTTCACATTCAAGTGCTGCCTTCCATACGCAGGGGAAAAGGTAGAATTGTGTCACAGAGCAGAGAAAAATAATGCAGCTATTTTAAAAGTGATGAATATACAGGTAATACTAGGTCTCTAAATGAAAGCAGTGGGTGCAAATTCTCCTCCCCATTTCCCCCTTTCTCACCTTATAAATATAGACTGCATTTTTATAATATTTCTATTAAGAGAATCAAGCCATTAAAATTTATATGAATGATACTGTGAATTCTGAGACTAAATCTACGATCTTTATGTTTAACACAATAATGTCCTTTTCCTTACTTTCATTGAACTTATTTTTTCCCTGGACAGTGAGGCTTAGAGGTTGAGCATCGACCTATGAAACAGGGGGTCATGGTTTGATTCCCCGTTAGGGCACATGCCTGGGTTGTGGGCTCAATTCCCAGTGGGGGACGTGAAAGAGGCAGCTGATCAATGATTCTCTCTTATCATCTCTCTCTCTCTTTCTCTCTGTCTCTTCCTTTCTTAAATCAATAAAAGAATATTTTTAAGAAGAAAATTATTTTTCAAAGAATTTACATCTTAAAAATTATTCTCTATATGTAAGTGATCATTTTTTAAAACAATCCCATATAAATATTTTGCATTGTAAAGTGACATTGTAAAAATAATTTACATGCATTTTTTTACTCAAAGGCTTTTGTGATAGTCATTCTTATGTTAAGCTCTTCTTATTTAATTTATTTAGTTTTTAATTTTGTTTATTTAGTTAGCAGAAATGATTATTTTATTTTCATTGGTGGAAACATAAAATTATTATATTTTATGTGTATAGAAGTGTGTTTTAGTCCTAAACAAAAAATAAATGCTCTGTCATTTCTAATGGCATCTAACATAAAGGAATCTCTTAATTTTTATTTCTCATATATTTTTCAATTAAATATGACACAGAAAACAATTTTTGCAGCTATTCATTTATACTCTGGAGTAAGTTGAATTTTTTGTGTTAGCAGTTCTTCATAAAAATCCATAGAAAAATATATTTTATACATTTATACTAGTAAATGTCTATTCTTCTTAAAGATAATATGAATAGAACTCATATGCACTATTTTACAATTGCCACTAAATTAAAGAATCAGTTGACTGTATCTAATAGTTCATTATAAATAATTTTTAAGGATAAAATAATTTTGCAGAAGAGTTGAAATGTGTTTGTATATAAAGTCAAACCAAAAATGCATGTAACATATTTTGGAAAAGATATTTTACTTGTACAAGTAAAACTTGTACATGACAGTAGAATTGAACCATAAAGTACTCTTTTCCATCTCTTCCAACAGTTTCTATCTGTATTTATAAAATGGACAAGAAAAGCTTATATTCTAGGCAACTGCATAGCAGCCTTTAAACCAGAGATGCTCTGCTGCTGGAACTGACTCCGAAACTGATGTGACACAGACTATGGCGGGCTTCAGTGAAAAAAGGAATTTCAAAAACAAACAGTACTTTTTATTTATTTTTGGAATTCATGCTATTCAGAACTAAGTTTTGACCAGGAAAAAAAAGACATTGTAACGAAAAACAGATTTCTTTTTGATTGCCAGGTTTAGCCTAAACCATGTTGGTTTCAAAGAGTCAGTGGAGTTGATAAGCTACAGTATAAAAGGTTGGTGCAGGGTTATTTACAATAACTGTATTTTTATTCTGTATACTACCAAAACCCCATTAGAATTTAAGAGTTTCATCTTAGAAGAAATGGCCTGATGTAAATATATAAAACAAATAATAGAAGAAAAATGTAAATCTAAAGTGTATCAACATGCATTTCTCTTACTAGAAATTAACATCTCTGTGTTCACTTATTTCCTAAGAGACACCTATAATAGGCCTTTTACTCTAATATCCATTTATTTATTTTTATGTATATCATATACTTATATTTATAAACGACCACTACATGTATATATAAAATAATAAACAATAATGTATATATTATAGAGTTTTATATAACTTTTTATCTAACTTAAATTTCTAAGCATTGCCACAAGTTTTTCATACTCTATCTTCTACTTAATTCATTTCATACCATTCTTAAGAATAAGCTTTAAAGACCACGTTAGAATGCTTTCTGTACAAATAATTCATTTTGTGGAATAAGCATAGTAAATATAAGCTTCTAAAAATAACCCTTTTATTAAATTAAAAAATAGTCAGATATTATTCTCCAAGATTAATATATAATTGCATATTATTATCTTTTTCTGAGATTCATCTATTAATATGATATTACTTTTGCACACTGAAATTAGAAAATATATTTTATTGACTCAAGATCTCAATGAAATTTAAAGGCAAAGAATAATTATTTTTATTTTGTTTGTATAGTTGAAATTATTTTAATGAACATATTACTCATTTTATATCTTTGTTTATTTATTATGATAGAATAGCCACCGGTACTGATTTTTGTACCTGATTTGTTAAAAATATCCTAAAAAAACAACAAGAGAAATATTGATGTATTTGCCATGAAATTAGATAAGAATTAAGATGTTGGCTAAAATAGCAAGTCTAAATAATTCCTGATGTACTTTTAAAATGGCTTTGTGTAGCAAGTCTAAAATATTCTGATGTACTTTCAAATATCATTGCCAAAGCCAAAATTTAAGATTAACTTTCCCTAAAACCTTACACTCATAGTTTTATTTACCACAAACCAAACAAACAAATAAATTTCCATTGTTTTCATTTCATTCTTTACACTTCAATTTATCTCTGAATAAGGTTTAGGGGCTTCTAATATTATTATTTTGTTGTACCCCAGGATAAGTCTATGAGACCAAAGGACTTGATTCATAACTATAATGATTTAACGTTCAGATGTTCCCTCTTACAAATTTAGAATAAAATATGTTTATTATACTCAAAATACAAATGTTCTATATTAGAATATTATAATAACAAATAATTTCCTCCTTTCTTTCTAAAATATCAAGCATTAGTTATAGATTTGTCAGTGAAGATGTCTAATCACAGAAGAAGAGCTGCTTAAGCATAACCATTTTTATCCCACTTTTGATAATTTATTGTAGCTTCAAGATGGAACATACATATACAGTACTGCTGAGATAATTAACCAAAATATTTTATGCTTTCAAGTAAGTGTACTTTTGGTAATTCAGATTTTATATTTCATGTAGCAAGTACTTGTTAGAAGATTAACTTATTGAGTAGGTTTCTGGGCAATTTGATAGATTTTAAAATACCTACATACATTCTAGATCAAAAGGCACTTTCCATTAATTATGAATTGGTACCATTGTTACACAATAGAATTTAAGATTTCCCTTTATTAATTGAAATGTCTGTCCTTCTGCTATTTCTGTAGTTTACAATGTTTGTTTTCCACATCAATATTAGTACATTATGAACTATTCTGAAAGTAATTATGCATCCATGAATTAGATTTTTTAGAATGTGACATATATATATATATATATATATATATATATATATATACTCTCTCTCTCTCTCTCTCTCACACACACACACATACCTACACACACTAGAAGGGCATGCATGGTGCACAAAATTTGTGCAAGTGGGGGTGTCCTTCACCCCAGCCTGCTTCCTCTCCAATCTGGGACCCCTTGAGGGATGTCCAACTGCCCGTTTAGGCCCAATCCTACCTGGATAAGACCTAAACTGGCAGTTGGACATTCCTCTCACACCCCAGGACTGCTGGCTCCCAACTGCTCACCTGCCTGCTTTCCTGATTGTTCCTAACCACTTCTGCCTGACAGCCTGATCAATCGCCCCCTAACCACTCCCCTGCCAGCCTTTCTACTCCTTACTGCCCTCCCCTGCAGGCCTGGTCACCCCTATCTGCCCTCCCTTGCAGGCCTGGTTCTTCTCCAACTGCCCTTCCCTACAGGTTCAGTCACCCACAACATTCCTCCTCTGTCGGCCTGGTCATCCCTGCAGGCTTGATCACGCCCAACTGCCCTCCCTTGTAGGCCTGGTCCCTCCCAACTGCCCTCCCCTTCTGACTCGATCACCCACAACTGCCCTCCCTTGCAGGCCTGGTCCATCCAAATGCCCTCCTCTGCTGGCCATCTTGGCCATCTTGTGTCTACATGGGAGCAGAATCTTTTGGCCTCAAGGGGGCAGTCATCTTGTTTGTTAGAGTGATGGTCAATCTGCATATTACTCTTTTAATAGATAGGATAGAGATCTGGTGCATGGATGGGGGCCAGCTGGTTTGCCCTGAAGGGTGCCTTGGATTAGGGTGGGTGTTGCCTTGGGGCATGGGGTAGCCTGGGCGAGGGGCCTGTGGTAGTTGGCAGGCCTGCCATGCCCCCCAGTGACCCAGGTGGAGGCCCTGGTACCTGGAATTTATTTATTTTTTACAATTGAAACTTTGTAGCCTGGAGCCGAGGCAAGCCTTCTGCTCACAGAGCCATTGAAACTTTGTTGCCTTAAGTGGAGGCCTTGGCCTGCCAGGGTTTGCAGAAAGTTTGGCTTCCCTCATTGCCAGGGGCAATCCAGCCTCCCTCCTGATCTCTCTGTGGCTATAGCCATTTTGGTTGGGTTAATTTACATACTCACTCTGTTTGGCTGGTAGGCATGGCTTGTGGGTGTAGAGGAGGTATGGTTAATTTGCGTGTTACTAGAAATTAACATCTAGTAAACTCAAGATCATAGATTTTTTAAAAAAATTCCCTGCCATAGTCTTGAATTTTTCAAGGTTTGGACTTAGATGGTATCTTAACAACTGTTATAGGCAACAGGTAACTTAAGACTCTGAGATGAATGTATATGCAAAAAAGTCTTCACTTAAAAGCACATTACTGCAATTGCTTTAATGATTACTCATGAAAATCATATAAGAATATTTAAATAAATGCAGCCAGTGCATTTGAGTTCTATATCATCCATCCTAAGGAATATGCATCAATTCAAAAGTTTGAATAGTCATATCATTTCCTTTCTCTAATTTTTCATGTGAAAAGCAAAGACACTCTATTTAAAAATAACAACACAATGTCATGTTTGAGTATTTAAATGAACAAAAGTCAGGACAATCATTTTCTCATTAACCTAGAGTTGTAGCTTGGCAACATATTATGTATCTTGGAAAATAAAACAGCTAAAAAGCATGAGATATTGCTAAATAAAACAACTATTCATTACATTTTCATTGCTGAACATTTTTAAAGGAAATACAGGTTTAATTTTAAGTCAATAACAAGCTAATATTAACAATGCAGCAAATGAACTGAAAAAAAAAATTCTTAAATTCTTCTAGTCAATTCAGCAAAGCTTTACCCAAAGCATTTAAAAATATGAATGGTTGCAAAGTAAAATAAGACATGTGGGTGAGGGGGAAGTAATTTTAATCTGATGACCTACCTGCTTTCTCAGATTATTTGTATTCAATATTTAGCAAAGATTGTTTGAAATTTTCCCATGAATAATAATTGAAGTGGAAAAGTCTTTAAATTTTTCTATTCAGCTAATTATCCCCCTAAATTACTTAGATCTACAACATAATTCACAGTGACATTAAATAATTTCAGTTCTCTATAGCTAGATATTTTTCTTTATAAATTGGATTTTTTCAGAAAAGAGAAAAAGAATCAATTCTAAATTTCATAGTCTTAAGTGAACACTTTATCTCAAAATGTATTTGATGATTACCCCCAGAAGAATTTAATGTACAGAAAACGGATAAAAAAGATTGAAATCAAAACATTGAATCACATTGATTTTATTGAAGTTATATTAATGAAGCACTTGGAAATGGCAGTATAAATGAACCTTGTCAACCCAAAAGACTGTTTTGAGCTTAACTCAAGATAATTTCACTCTACTCTTAGAGACAGGTTTTTTTTCTGTGTACAGATATCCAAGTCAGGAGTATATGACATAACTATTGAATGAAAATATTTGATCATTGTATCATGAGAAAAATAGAATTGGGGTTGTTAGGATTTGGAATAAGAAAATAGGTGACATTGACCTGGCCAGGGTTTCTCAGTGGTTAGGACATTGATATGAGAAATGAAAGCCTCTAGATTTGATTCCAGGTCAAGGGCACATACCTGGGTTGCAGGTTCATCCAGAAGACTCTGGTTAGGGGAGTATGTGGGAGGCAACCAATTGATGTGTCTCTCTCACATTGATGTTTGTGTCTCTTTTCCCCTCACACTTTATCTCTCTCTACTCTTCCTTCTCTCTCTCTCACTCTCTAAAAATCAATGGAAAAATAGCTTCAGGTGAGGATTAGAAAATAAATAAATAAATGAAAGGAAATAGGTGAAATGGATGAAGTAGGACAATATCAATACATACCCTGTTTACACATAGGTTCTGTGGGCAAAAAGTATATTAAATATTTTATTTCTCTTAGGGAATAGCAATATGCAGTAAGTTTAGGTCCTGAGAAGTATTACAATAATATAAATTTAATTGATTATCATTTTTATATTATTTGATCTTGTAAACCTTTATTTAAAAATAACTAAAACTTGTCTAGACATTTTTGGTTTGAAATATAATTTGTAAAATAAATACTTATAAACTTAAGAAAGCAATTTCCATTATTGACAAATTATGTCAGGATAGCTGAATTATAGAAAAATATTCTTACAAAGATAGTAGAATAAAGATCCCTCAAGATCATTGATAGGGGAGGCTATACGTCTGTGAGGAGTGGTTAGAGGACTTTTAAGAAGCATCTGATATTTTATTTTATTTTTATTTTTTAAATAGATTTTATTGATTTTTTACAGAGAGGAAAGGAGAGGAATAGAGAGTTAGAAACATCAATGAAATAGAAACATTGATCAGCTGCCTCCTGCATGACCCCTATGGGGATGTGCCCACAACCAAGGTACATGCTCTTGATTGGAATTGAACCTGGGACCCTTCAGTCTGCAGGCCAACGCTCTATTCACTGAGCCAAATCAGTCAGAGCTCAGATATATATTTTAGAAATGTCTTTTTAGATATATATTTAGAGTACAATTGAAAGAATAAAAAATAAGACTAATAAAACTGAAGTTAGAGAAACCAGGAAGAAGCACATTGCAAAAAGAATAGAAAAATAAAGGCCTAAAATGGTTGTAGAGGTGGAATAAAATAAGAGGAATAGAATTGGGAAATATTGAAGTAGTAGAATTAATAAAATTCGGTGGCCATATTGAATGGAGGAGATGGATGAAATTTAGGAATCTGGAATGAATCCCAAATCATCATGAAAAGATCAGATGTTATAGTAGCTTAAAGAGCAATGATAAAACTTTTACATAGTTGTTGTTGTGTGTGTGTGTGTGTGTGTGTGTGTGTGTGTGTGTGTGTGTTATGACTTTTCAAATGAAATCTTGACTAAACTTCTTGGCCAAAGACATGGAAAGCTTGATCACCAGCTAAGGTCTCTAGAGCATTTTTAATAAATGTTATGACAGAGGAACGTATTCCAACCCTGTTGTGACTTAGTGAGAAAATGTAAAATTTTTTTCTAGCTCTGTTATGGAAATGGATGAGAATTTCTTTGATACTATACAGTAATGTGCCCAACTCTCTATCTTTATATGATGGGATTGGCTCCTTAGGTGGATTGTTCCTGTGGGCAAGTGTTAGATCATGCTACTAGATCAAAACTCTGGGTATAGATAAGCATTATTACACATAGAGAAGTTACTTGGTAGTAGGTGGACTTCTAAGAATTGGTGGTTCTTACTGGATGTAAAGGAATAGACAACCTGGATAGTAACTCAGGTTCCATGAAAGTTCTTGGCACTGCTTTCCCTTCCTTCTGACTCCTTAATCTCATCCTGTCCTCACTACTGTACCTAACACCCAAATCTTTCCCCTTGGGTTAGGATCTGTTTTCAAGAGAATCTTAGGCAGCAACATGGCTTCAGGGATCAAGGATGGGAATAATATTTGGGTCTGTTACTTGGTCACCTTCAGTCCCTTTTAACTTCAGGTAGACACACAATTTGACCTTCTTTAATTTGTGCATTGATTTCTCAGCACAGTTTATATTATGATGAATATGGGCTCCAACTCAGCCAGTTTTTGCCAGTCCACACAGTTTGTACCCTCACTTTTTCAAAAAAGGTCTATTCTCAGTCACTTTCCTCTACTCACTTCCTTCTCCCTAGGAAAGAGAATGCTTTTATGCTCTTCTATACTGCTCTTGGAAAACCAACAGTACAGTGTTAGATCCTCTCTGTGTCTAAATCAGGGAACCACCATCAGATTTTGATTCCCAGTCAAGGGCACATACCTAGGCGTTGCAGGTTCATCCAGGCCTTGGAAGGAGCATATGTGGGAGACACAACTGACTCATGCCATGTTTTGTATGGCCTATGAGGTAGAACACTCTCTGTACTTATAAATGGTTGAAAAGAATCAAGAGAAACATGCTATATAATGACATGTAAAAATGATGTGAAAGTCAAATTTAAGTTTCCATAAATATTTTTTCATCCCTTTATTTATTGCCTGCCCATGTTGTTGTTTTTTTTTTTTTCTTACTAGAAAGGCACAGTTGAAAAGTTGTCATAGAGATTATATGACTCATAAGGCATAATGCATTTACTATTTGGATCTTTACAGGAAGAGTTTGCCAATATTTCTCCATTAATTCCTTATTTTTTGTAGCATTATTCAAGACATGAAGTGTCTCTATGGTGTTCACACTCCAGGTGTGAAACAATAGCCTTTATTGAAATAATCTCCTAAACTTATGAAGTAGTTACCACTTTTGGGTCTCATTCTGAGAGAGAGTTAAGAGCAGCAACTAGCTTAACAGTCTTGGGTTAGCTCTCCTTCAAAGCACTCCCACTTTCTTCGAGTCCATTCACCAGCATGGGAAGAGTTTCATAGTCCCCCTCTGTATCACTGCTGTTAGTTTTATGAGTAAAACATCTTTCTCTATTACCAATAAGTCAGGTTCTTATTATAAAAACCCTATATATGAAGGCTATTATCTCTGCTGTGAATTTACAAATTCAATTTAAAAGTTCAAAATTTAATTCTATGTAAATATTATTTTCGGGATATGTTTGAAGAAAGCATTTGATTATGTGTGAATTGTGGTTTAAGAATAATGAGTTCACAAAAGCCTGGGGGTTGGGGAATTCCCAAATTTCTCCTCATTATTGAATACTAATTGTTTGTTGATGGTAGGTTTGCTTTTCAAACAATGTAATAAATGGTCTACCTGTGTTTTACTTATTTGATTATAACAAGAATACTATGAATTGGATTCTATTATGATATAATTTTGAGATAAGGGGATAGAGGTATACATATTAAATAAATTACTAAAATTGCATAGCTAATAAGTAGCAGAGGCAAAACTTGAACCTCTGGCAATATGACACAACAGTAAGTATAAGAGACAGAGATAGAGAAAGAGGGAAAGAGAGAGCGGGGGGGGGGGGAGAAAGAGATTTGAGAAACCTTGCTTAAAATTGGAAAAGAAAGAATATAATACTAATCCTGGATAAGAGTTGTGCTTAGATTATTGTAGTAGGATGTATTGAATGTATAAAACCGAGTATCTATTCAGCACTTTAGAGCATATTTTTTCAATTCCTCTATCATATCTAATAAAAGGGTAATATGCAAATTAACCATTATTCCACTACACCCACAAGCCAGGCCCACCAGCCAATCAGGAGCAAGTATGCAAATTAACCCAACCAAGATGTCTACAGCCACGGAGCCATTAGGTAGCTTGGGTTTCCTGGTAATGAAGGAAGCTAAGCTTTCAGCACACCCTAGCTGGCCCAGGCCTCCACTCAAGGCTACAAAGTTTCAATTATAGATCCCAGATACTGGGGCCTCTGCTTGGGTTGCCAGGGGCGTGGCCAGCCGGCAAACCACCATATGCCCTTCCCACAGGCTGTCCCACGTCCCAAAGAATCCCCACCCTGATCTGGGACACCCTTCAGGGCAAACCAGCTGGCCCCCTCCAGTGCACCAGGCCTCTATTCTATCTAATAAAAGAGCAATATGCAAATTGACCATCACTCCAACAACACAAAATGGCTGCTCCCCTGTGGGCAAAGATGGATGCTTCCATGTAGACCCAGATGGCCACCACAAGATGGCGAGCTGGGGAGGAGAGTTGGAAGGGACCAGGCCTGCAAGGGAGGGCAGTTGGGGCGGTAATCAAGTCTGCAGGGGAGGGCAGTTAGAGGTGACCAGGCCTACAGAGGAGAGCAGTTAGGGGCAAACAGGCTGGCAGGGGAACAGTTAGGCATCATTCAGGCTGGCAGGGGAATGGTTTAGAGGGTGATCAGACCGGCAGGCAGAAGCAATTGGGGGCAATGAGGAAGGCAGGCAGGTGAGCAGTTGGGAGCCAGCAATCCTAGATTGTGAGAGGGATGTCTGATTCCCCTTTTAGGCCCAATTCTACTGAAATCAGGCCTAAATGGGCAGTCAGACATCCCTTGCAGGGTCCAAGATTGGAGAGGGTGCAGGCTGGGCTGAAAGACACCCCTCCTTTCTTCTTCCCCGCCTCCCTCCCCTGCCCCTCATGCATGTCTTTCCTACACCAGGCCTCTAGTAATCATATTAATAATGAAACATTTAAGGGTCATTTGTTCAAAGCTATAATTATTTTGATATAATTGCAGATAGTGCATTGAAAGTGTGAACACTTCCGTTTAGAAAGTTCTGTAAGCAATACTTTTCATAGTGATTTATTGATGGTAGTGGTATAAACAAAAATTGCAAATGAAAAATATTATATATGCATTTACATATCTTATGTTAATCAATGTGGGTCTTTTCCTTTATGTGGATGATCTTTCATGTATATTTTTCTTTCATACATGAAGCTGTTCTTTTAATAATATTTAATATTCTAGTTTTGGTAAGGGACAATTTTATAAATGTTGTAATATAATGGAATCAGTAGCTTCCTATGGTGAATTTAGCATAAAATAAAGTATTTCCATAGCACGGTTTTCTTGAATAATAGTCCACAATGTTCACGCTTTCAGAAAAAGTGTGAATAAAACATTTTTAAACTTTAGATTGAACAAATATCTATACATTTATGTCTACATCTATAAATCTGAATGAGAACATGATCTGCAAGTAACTCAAATTACCATTTTTATAAATATAGGGTCCAATGATATATAAACATAAATATAACAAAAACAGAAATAAACAAAGTGATTGAAAGAAAAAAAGAACAAAAAACATTTTTTTTCACCATCTTCGTGAAATTATGTTAGACATTGCTAAGAATAGTTTCCTGGGTTATACTTGAGAAAACAAGGCTTTCATATTATAATAGAAAATAACTGAGAAATTTAAAAATTTACTCATTGAGGTTTAACTTGTTTTCTTACATTGTTAAAAAAATATTTGGGGCATAATGCATTCAAGAAAATACAATTGTATTATTTTCCTAGGGCTGAAATAACTAAGTATCATAAATGTGGTAGTTTAAAACAACAAAACTTTATTAATTTGTATTTCTGAATGCTAGAAGTACTGAATCAAATTATTTGCAAAGTCACATTTTCTCTGAAGGCTCTTGGAGAGGATTTTTATTTGCTTCATCTTACCTTCTGGTGGTAGCCAGTAATCCTTGGCATTCTTGGTTCATATTCACATCTTCCCATCCCTACCTCCGGTTTACACAACATTGTTTCCCTGTGTGTCTGGCTTTGCCATTGTGGAAAATTTTCCATTTTGTAAGGACTCTAATCACTAGATTATGTCCCATACTAATCCAATATTATCTCATCTTAACTTCATTACATTTGAAAGAACCTATGTCCAGATAAAGTCACATTAACAGATAATAAAAATTAAGACTTCAGTATATTTTTTTGGGGAGAAAATACTACACAATTTAATCCAAAACAGTAATGATACTTTAATATTTTAACCGAATAATTATTAAAAAGGGTTGGTAGACAGACACAATTAAGTTGAATATCCTATCAGAATAGCAAATCTAGTTTAAGTACATTTACATCATTGTTCATTAGAAATTGAAGTGTCTTATTTCTTATTAAAGATAATTTTAGGTTAATATCTTAAAATTATTTTAAAATAATTATTAAGAATAATGTAGAGATACGTCATGTAGTCTTATGCAATTTACCCTAATGGTAACAGATGTCATTTTCATATAATTAGTTCAAAAGCTTTTTAATTTCTCTACACATAGAAACTAATCATAATAAAATATAAAAATTTAATCCTATAACTGCATTCTTTTAAACTCTTCAGTGATATCCCATTACTCCAATGATACTTAGGAAAATACTTAACCAGGGATTTAAAACACCTGTAGATATGCATTGGTAGAATCAACATAATGAAAACATCCATACTACCCAAAGCAATCTATACATTCAATGCAGTACCTATTAAAATACCAATAGAATATTTCACAGATTTAGAATAAACACTACAAAAATTTATATGGAATCAAAGAGGAAAAAATGTGACTTTTAAGAAGTACTCATTGTCTCCCGAGACTGTCTATAAATGACATCTCAGTTTTCTTCATATTTCATTGGTAAAAGCAAATTATAGGAACACATCTGAAATCAAGAGACAGAGAAGTGCTATCTTTTCATGTACTCAGAATATGAAAAAGCACTGAAAGTTTTGTTAACAATCCTTATACCTTTTCTCATTATACTGTAATAACCACATTGACAAAAAGATATGTAAAATTACTAATTGTAATTTGGAGCATCTGTGGACACTAAAAACAATGGAAAATAATTTTTATAAAAAGAATGAAATATTTTTCATATGTATATATACACACATATATGTATATATACACACATATATGTATATCTATGCTCATTCTTAAAACCAACACTAAGCCCCTAATAATCACTAGATCAGTCAGCAGAAGTCAGAGCAAGCAATATTCATTGTTTTCCCAGGTAGAAAATAGGAGACAAAAAGTGCAATCTAATCTAGTGAAACAAATAACAGAAAAACAAATAACATCAAAACCCCAAAAATTTAAAAACAAAAATTGATATGAAATGAAAACAATTTTTTTAAATTGCTCATTGTTTACTAACTTGTGCAGTGTTTGAAAATGACATATTTTTGTCAGGCTACCTGACAATAAAAAACAAAGGGTGTTAAGTGGAACCTCACTGAAAATTCTGCAACTGAGATCTAGTTAATGTTTTGGCAAAGCTGTCAACTAAAACTTGTAAAAAAATTTGTCAGTAAAAAATAAATGATGGTAGATTTTGGAGATATATGGATATAATTTGATGTCACACATACTCATGTACATATCCTGTATCTCATGTTTTTAAGGAAGTAATAAAAGTTGTGCTTTAATTTGCCATTTACTTGATAAATGGAAGTAAAATGTGCTCAGATAAAATAATCCATTCTTTTATTTAAATATATGATTCATGCTTCATTATAACAACTAGTATAAGTAGGCACATAAAATTTGAAGTCTATTTAAAGCACACAGGCTATGTTGATTATTCTACCTCAAAAAACTTAAGTAGGAGATTTTGATTCCTTGATTGGTAAAGGTGTTGGAACAAGAGGCAAGAAAGATGAAGTACATGGAGTTGAGTGAAATGGCAGTGATTTATCTTTGCTAACTGAATGCCTCAGATTCCTGCACATGCAATCACTAAGAAATGCAAAAAGGCCCCGAAGATGCAACTAAGTCCGTTCTCAACCGACCTTTTAATCACAAGTGCTTATTCCATAATTACTCCTAGACTTTCACTATATTTTTAATCTAAAAACTCTATGAAATAGAAATATCCCAGGTGTAAGGTAAAAGAACCTTATTTAGAGATGATAAGCAACTTATTCAAGGTCTGAAGTGAGTAGTAATTTTGATTCAAGTTACCACACACACTTCAGTATTCCTGGATGTACTTAGTTTCAGGAATGTCCCCAACTCTTTGCTCCCACAAGACATAACAACTTTATACACTCTGGCTAAGCAAATTCTTATTTTTTTTCCCAACTTTCAGCCAAAATGTCGCTCTGATTTTACATATGAAAGCTTTGATGGCAGTTAGGAAACCATAGTGTGGTAGACAAAATAATACCCCCCACCCCAAAGAAATACACACTCTATTTCTCAGAAGCTCTAAATATATTATCTTCATGGCAAATTTCGCAAATATGTTAGGTTAAGGATCTTTAGATAGAAAATTGCTTTCCTAGTCAGCCCAATGTCTTTATAAGAGGAAGGAGGGAAGGTTAGAGTGGGGAGAGTGACAATAAAAGCAGAGATTGGAATGATAAACTTTAAAGATGGGGTTAGCCAAAACCAGTTTGGCTCAGTGGATAGAGTGTCAGTCTGTGGACTGAAAAGTTCCAGATTCCATTCTGGTCAAGGGTATTTACCTTGGTTGCAGGCACATCCCCAGTAGGGGGCGTGCAGGAGGCGGCTGATTGATGTCTCTCTCTCATCTATGTTTCTAACTCTCTATCCCTCTCCCTTCCTCTCTGTAAAAAAAAACAATAAAATATATTATTAAAAAATAATAAATAAATAAAAATAAAGATGGGGTTAGGGTTCACTTAACAAAACTGTTACAGCATTTTGATAGATATTATCTGATAAGTTCGAATGTCTTCTAGGTGGTGGAAATGAGATTTACATTCAGAATTGCATGATTCCAAAGCTCTTGTTGTTAACCACTAATGGGGAAAGGGACTGCACATTTACCTGTGATGTCATTTAAATGTTTGACAACAAAAATGCTCACAGTTCTCTTGCATTCACACCCACAAAAACCATAAAATTGGAAATCTAGTCATCCAAGGAAGATTTCAGGCCAGTGCTTCTCAAATTCTCTGCATGGAAAGAGTCCGTTTTTGTTTCTTCCTTTTAGTTTCTTTTGTGTGTTTTTTTCCAATCTGTTGTGCGACCGATGCCTTGTAAAAACATTGTAAAAATAATTTGTTTTCAGATGTGGGGCTTACGTCATTGTTGACTGGTATAAAAAGAAAAAGAATAACACTGTTTGTGAACCGCTCTTTAGAAAGCACTGTTTTATACAACACAATGATTCACATAACTTATTTTTCAGAGTGTGTCTGTGTAAAAAAAGTTAAAAGGTGTCCCAAATGGCTGAGTCAATGTCTACTGTACATTCAAAGAAACAGCACATTGATGCTAGAATCCTTGCTGAATATTATTGATGCTTACAACTTACTGTGGGGTGTGGGGTGGGAAATTGCTTGGAACTCCAATTAGAAAGTTTTCTAAAGTTTCTATTAAATTTTTGTGCTTCTCTTTAAATATTACAACCCAGAGCAGCAGCTAATATAACATCCTCCATCTACCATGACATCTTTTATAAACAACTTTTGCACCACCCTGCATCACGTCTCCTTAAAATTGTCCCACTAGCTGATCAAACTGGACCAGATATGGATAGCTCAATCATTAAGAGCTTAGTGATTCTGTTGCTTCCAGTTCAGACTCATTTATCTCTATTCCTCAGTCTCCTCATCTGGAAAAAAAAGACATAATACCTCTATTGTGTTTGGCATAGGACAAATGCTATCTAAATATTATTTTTTTACAAAGGGAAACTGAAATGATTTTCTGCAATGTATAGTTCATTTTATTTAAAATGGAATTTAAAAAGTTTTGCTACTTTATCCAATCTTTAAATACGTGTGTGTGTGTGTGTGTGTGTGTGTGTGTGTGTGTGTGTTTTAATTGGGAGAGTTTAAACCTTTTGTAAAGTTGTTTACATGATTGAATTTAAATCTACCATACTGTTCTTTATATTCTAATTATCTCAGTTATCTCTTTCTCTTTTCCTGTTATGCCCTCTTTTGGAGTATTTTTCTGATTATTTTATCTTCTAGGTTGGCTTATAAACTATATCTTTGTTGTGACATTTTAATGCTTACTTTAGGACTTATAGTATAATTTATAGTATAATGTTTTAAGTGATATTCGGTAATGATCTGGCTTCACAACAACTTACAATGGCCCCCACATTTCTGGCCTAATTGCCACAAACATCAACCAATTAATTATCAGGTAGTCATAAAGTAAGTGCTTGTGCATTCATCTAAAGCACTTTTATTATCTTACCTAGTAATAGAGAAACATGTAAATTGACCATACCTCTGCTACATCTAAGCCAATCAGAGTGAATATGCAAATTAAAGCAACAAAGATGGCTGCTAATTTGCATTTATACCTGGGTCCCAGGAACCTCCTTGGCACCCAGATCACTCCCAGTCAGCCATCTGGTGGAGGTTTTAGGCTTGGGCAAGGGCTGAGCCTGGGATCAGAGGGAAGGGGATAAAATCACTGGAAACATATCCTCAGGTGAGGATAAAAAGAAAAAGAAATGTCATATCCTATAAAAGAGACATCTTGAAAATGCTAAAAGAAAGTTGTCATTTTTTCATGGTGAAGGGACTGGAGTCCATGTTGTTGAAAATACTTTGGTAGCTGCAGTGGCTGGCAGTAGCTGCAACAGTGGGGTAATGGGCTTGGTGCCTTCCCCTGATCAGCCCTGTAATCTTCCACAAAGGGATGCCAGACTACTGTATAGGTCCACTCCCAACTGAGGGCTCCCAGTATGTGAGAAAAGCCATGCTGGGCTGAGGGACTCCTCCCCAATGCAAGAATTTTTGTGCAACAGGCCCTTATCCTATCTAATAAATCATCATTCTGCTATAACCACAGACCATGCCCATCAGTGATGACCACCAGCCAATCAGGAGTGAGTATGCACATTAACCCCAACCAAGATAGTTGCAGCCATGGAGCAAGCAGGAAGGAGGCTTGGGTTTCTCTGGAGATAGAGGGAGCCAAGCTTTCCACACATTCTGGTGGGCTCAGGCCTCCACTCAGGGCTACCAAGTTTTAATTATAGAAGATAAATAAATTCCAACAAAAATGGCAGCAGCCACAGAGTTGGAGAGAGCAGGAGGCTAGGGTTGTCCCTGGTGATGGAGGAAGCCAGGCTTCTGCAGCCCTAGCCTGCCTTGGCCTCCACTGAAGGCTACAAAGTTTCAATTATAGAAAATAAATAAATCCCAACAAAAATGGCTGCCAGAACAGAGCATGCAGGAGGTTTGGCTCTGCTCCAGGCTACAAAGTTTCAATTGTAGAAGATAAATAAATCCCAGATACCAGAGCCTCTGCTTGAGTCATGGGGGGTGTGGCAGGCCTGCAGACCACCACAGGTCCCTCAACCAAGCCACTCCACACCCCAAGGTAACACTCAACCTGATACAAGACACCACCCTTCAGGACAAACCAGCTGGCCCCCATCTGTGCACCAGGCCTCTATCTTATCTAATAAATGAGTAATATGCAGATTGACCATCACTCCAAAACACAAGATGGCTGCCCCCATGTGGTCAAAGATCCTGCCCCCATGTGGACCCAAGATGACTACCACAAGATGGCCAGCAGTGGAGGGCAGTTGGGAGGAAAAACAATATGGAGTTTCCTCAAAAAATTAAACATGGAACTCCTTTTTGACCCAGTGATCTGACTTCTAGGAATATATCCTATGAAACCAAAAACACCAAACTGAAATAATATATGCACCCCTATGTTCATAGAAGCACAATTTACAGTAGATAAGATTTGGAAACAGCTGAACTTGACTACTGACTCCAAATTGCTTACCTGCCTGCCTGCTTGGTCAACCCTAACAGCCCCCTCTGTCAACCTGATCACCCCTTACTGCCTCCCCCTAGCCAACCTGGTCACCCCAATTGCCCCCCTCTGCCAGCCTGTTCCCCTCTCATTGCTCCCCAACCAGCCTAGTCACTCCCAACTGTCCCCCTGCAGTCCTGGTTGCCCCATGCACCCACTGTTCAGTCATTTGATCAACCCTTACTAACTCCCCCTACCAGCCTGTTTGTCCCCCACAAAAGCTATTCAGTCATTTGGTTGTTCCTCACTAAAACCCAGCCAGCCTGGTTGTCCCACACAGCCTCCTTGTTCAGTCATTTGGTTGTATTCACTAACCTTCTGCCGGCCTCGTTGTGGCAGCCATCTTGTGATGGTGTGAGGGTTAATTTTCATATCACCCCTTTATTTATAGGATTTTGTATATATTAGTTAAATGAAATATATTATTACAATTATTTTTCCTCTTTCAATATAATTACTAGAAAAAAATAAAGTCACGTGGGAATCTCTTCTTATATTTCTATTAGACTAGTGCTGATAGATGTTTTGATATATTTGTCAAATATTCAATTTATTAAGAAATGATTTGGAAAGTCAGCATCATTCTATTAATAGTAAACATCTAAGGGAATTGAAACTATTAAGACTCTTTAAAACAAGAAAACTCTTACATACTAAGAATTTTACTGGAATTTCAGATCCCAAATCTGTCACTGAATTTGGCTACTTAGGAATGCATTTTTTAATAATACATTAATCACCAAAACCAAAAAAAAAAAATTGAGATAGGGGGAAAAATGGTGGCGGAATAGACAGACATGTCTGGAGCCTTATACCTGGGCAGATGGACAGAGCAGCTGAAAGTCACAATGGGAGTGTTTATTGGCAAGTTAAGAGTTAGTTATCTTCTAGGATAAAGTGGGGGACTGCTGGACGGGGCTTCCCTGACCAGACAGCTCCACTGCCATGGGGTTTTTGTCTGCCAGAGCCAATAGCATGAATGTGGAGACAGCACCATCTTTCAGGGGGAAGTGGATGTCTATGTTGGTCTGAAAAGCTACAGCTGAAGCACCCATCGAACAACTGGGGGACCCAGAACACCATTCTCCAATCGGGGCAGACACTCAGACTCAGAGGAGCACCACATGCTACACGGAAAGGTCAGTTTTGCCTGGGATAAAACCCTGGTATATTGTACCTGGTTGTATTGTAGTTTGTGCCTTTAAATAAACGTAGGAGAGATAACTATATAACCAGACACATGGAAAAGAAAGACCATGGGAGACGAAGAAACAGCCCTCATGTGACAGAAAAACAGGTATCACCAGAAAAGGAAGTAAACGAAATAGAAGAAGAAATAAACGTGCCAGAGAAAGAGTTCAGAAAAATGGTCATAAGGTGGCTGAAAATAATGAAAGACAAAATCGACAATATGAGTAAAAGCCAAGAGGAAATGAAGAAGCAAGAAGAAATGCAGAATAATCAAGAAGAAATAAAAATGACATCACTGCTATAAAGAACTCAATAGAAAGCATCAAAACTAGACTAGAAGAAGCAGAGGACTGCATCAGTGAGCTAGAAGACAAGATAGGAAAAATGCCCAAGTACAGCAGCTCCTAGAAAAAAAAAATTAAAAAGCAAGAGGAGAGCCTAAGAGAACTTTGGGATAACACAAAACAAAACAACATCCGCATAATTGTGGTTCCAGAAAGAGAGGAAACTGAGCAAGGAATAGAAAACCTGTTTAAAGAAATAATGATAGAAAACTTCCCCAATATAGGAAAGAAAAAACCCACACAAATCCAAGAAGCTCACAGAGTCCTAAGCAAAATGAACCCCCAAAAACCAACACCAAGGCACATTATAATTAAATTAGCAAACACCAATGACAAAGTAAGAAACTTAAAAGCGGCCAGAGAGAAACAGAAAGTTACCTATAAAGGAACCCCCATAAGACTAGCTACTGGTATCTCAATAGAAACTCATCAGGCCAGAAGGGAATGGGATGAAATATACAAAGTCATGCAAAGGAAGGGTCTGAATACAAGAATACTGTATCCAGCCAGGCTTTCAATCAAAATTGAAGGTGAAATCAGGAGCTTCACAGACAAAAAATGACTAAGGGAATATATTACCACCAAACCAGCAATGCAAGGAATGTTAAAGGGTCTGCTTATAAAAAGAAATAGGAAGCAAAGAAGGAACTCCGGGGTAAAGACTAAAAATGGCAACAGATAAGTACCTATCAATAATAACTTTAAATGTAAACGGATTAAATGCTCCAATCAAAAGACATAGGGTAACCTATTGGATAAGAAAACAGGATCCATATATCTGCTGTCTACAAGAAACCCACCTCAGAAAAAGAGATGCACACAGACTGAGGGTGAAGGGATGGAAGATGGTATTTCAGAAAAATGGAAATGAAAAAAAAAGCTGGGGTTGCAATACTTATATCTGACAAATTAGATCTCAAAATGAAGGACATAATAAGAGATAAAGAAGGCCACTTCATAATACTAAAGGGAACAATCCAACAAGAAGAAATAACTCTGGTAAACATATATGCACCCAATATAGGAGCACCTAAATACATAAAATCTCTTGGAGGATATTAAGGGAGAGATTGACAGCAATACAATCATAGTAAGATATTTTAATACCCCACTGTCACCATTAGACAAGTCCTCTAAACAAAAAATCAGCAAAGAAACATCAATCCTAAATGACTCACTAGACCAGATGGAATTAATTGACATCTTCAGAACATTTCACCCCAAAGCCACAGAATATACATTCTTCTCCAGTGCACATGGGTCATTTTCAAAGATAGATCATATGTTGGGTCATAAGAAAAGTCTCTTCAAATTCAAGAAGACAGAAATCATATCAAGCATGTCAAATTAAAGCAGGAAGTTGAAGGAGATGAGGGGTAGATAAGAGATCAACCAAAGGACTTGTATGCATGCATATAAGCATAACCAATGAACAGAAGACATTGGGGAATTGGGGTATGTCCTGCGGGGGGACGCAATGGGAAGATATGCATCATGTAACACACAAAAAAAAAATTAAAAAAAAATTAAAATTAAGACAACTTGTTTATGTTTTGGGAAATTGTGAGAGAAGTATCAAAAGGTCATCAATGCACTAGACATTGCTAACTAACAGTTTAATGTTCAATGTTTATTCAAATTCTGAGTCTTAGATAATTTAAGTATGTGATGAATTCCTTTCCACATTACTTCTATAAATATGTAAAGAAATCAATCAGTAAGTATATATTGAGTATCACTATGTGAAGAACCTATTAAAAACATGTGGTTAGGGAAGTAAGTTTACACAAAACAATTTGTGAACAAATGCATTATATATGATACAGATTCCTTGAGATACAATATGGCCCTGAATTTGACTTTTTAGAAATATGTAAATATAAAGACTAAACTAATTTAATAAAATAAATGAGACAGAAGTCCTTTATAAGTACTCTCTGGTCTATTCAGGCTTGGGGTAGCAAGTACCATTAGAGTAACCAAATCTAATTCAATATTTATATATGATCCCCTAGTGTTTGATTTTGTCTATGTGGTTAAAGTTAATTGCTACAATGTCCATATTTGTGAGAAAAAAGGAAAATAAGACCAGAGAAATTAATTTACTTTTAAGCAAGTCACATGGAAGTTTCCCATATTGTCATTCTCACATACCATGAGTGAGAATTTAGTGAATGTTGCATAAGCTACAAGAGAAGCTGGAAAATATATTCCCAAGTGGACAGTTATATGACCAGTTAATTATTTTATCTTGAAATAGTGGAAATAATGAGGCTTACCAGATTTAGAGAAACCTAGTTTTGGTTTATTATCAAAGAGAATGAACCTATGTGCATAATGCTCATGGGAATAAATAATTTTCAAATATTTGTATATAACATGACAACATTTTAATAGAAAATATAGATTTTCATCACAAATGTAGATTTGCTAGTTGTGTAATCTCTTCTTAGAATGCGTAAGGAAGGTGTCATTTATCCTGGGGGAAGTAATCTTAAGGGAAAATCAAGAATTGTGATAATTTCTAATTATCTTCAATCTGCTTATATCATTGTTAGTAATTACAATATATCTACAGAGAATTTTGGGGAAAAGAAGAATGAGTTTTGTAGGACAATTTGCAAATTTTATTTTTGCCTCCATTATTTTAGTCATTTGACTTTGAATGAGTTTCTTAGTTTTCCTGATTCTCAGTTTTCCTATATGTGAAAATAAAATAATAAAACATATTTTGAATAGATTTTTGTGACAATTAAATGAAAAAATAAAATCTATCTAGAATATATGTGGTATACAGTATTAGTCATGTGGATAAACAAATCAGGATGAATGAGGATGTGTAGTTGGGTTTATATTGTGTACTATAGTTACCGTAAGTATATGTTGCATAAAACTTCACTATATAGTGTTTTAAAGAGATCAGATCCTATGTCTTGTACATCTTGTTAAGAATTTTGGACTTTATCATTGGACCAATGAGTTATTGAAGAGTTTAAAAGAAGGCAATTACAGAATTAAATTTTTATATTTTATAAATATTAGTTACTATGTGCAGAGAAATTAAAAAAACTGTTTAAACTAAATTATATGAAATTTATCAAAATTGTGGGATGTAGAAAAAGCAGTACTTGAAGGAAAATTTATAGCATTGAATCCTATCTAATAAAAGAGTACATCTCTTTGTAAATTGTAAATTGACCATCACTCCAAAACATAAGATGGCTGCCCCCATTTGGTCAAAGATGGCTGCCCCCATATGATGGCCACCACAAGATGGCTAGCAGCAGATAATGGTAGTTGAGAGGAACCAGGCCTGCAAGGGAGGACAGTTGGGGGTGATCAAGCCTGCAGGGGAGGGCAGCTAGCAGAGGAGGGAAGTTGGGGGCGACCAGGCCTGCAGAGAAGGGCAGGTACAGAAGGGGGGGGCACCAGGCCTGCAAGGAAGGACAGTTAGGGGCAATCAGGCTAGCAGGGAAGCAGTTAGGCATCAATCAGGCTGGCAGCAGAGCTGTTAGGGGGTGTTCAGGCTGGCAGGCGAAAACAGTTAGGGGCAATCAGGAAGGCAGTCAGGTGAGCAGTTAGGAGCCAGCAGTCCTGGATTGGGAGAGGATCAGGCCTACATGGGAAGTCAGACATTCCTCAAGGGGTCCCAGATTGGAGAGGGTGCAGGCTGAGCTGAGGGACACATATTTTGTGCAGTGGGCCTCTTGTGTGTACATATAAGAATGAAAATAATAAAGTTCTGAAATAAATAACCTATGTTTTCACCTTATGCAACTGGAAAGAAGAGCATATTAAATCCCAAATTAACAGAATTTAAAAATTAAAAAAAAATAGAACAAAACCAATAAACGCAAAGAAAAAGAAGTCAATAGTAAAGTTACTAATATTAGAATGTAAACTATGGCCTGCAGGGCATAATGGTGTGTCAAAATTGTTTCATTGATTGTAACAATGTTCCACTTTGGTGAAGGATGTTGAGGGGAAGGATATGCAGGTCTAGGTTCAGAAAACACATTGGAAATCTCTGTATCTTCCTCTTAATTTTGTTATGAATCTAAAATTACTCTTAAAAAGTAAGTCTTTAAATACACATCATACAGTTCCATTTATATAAAATTCAAGGGACAGGCAGGAAGAGATTAATCAAATAATTTATATGTAATTATGCATAACCCATGGACACAGATGATAGTGTGGTGAAGGCCTGGGGAGGAATTGGAAGCTGGGTGGAGGGGGTCAATGGGTGGAAAAAGATGGACATCTGTAATACTTGCAATAATAAATATAAATTTAAAAACACTAAAACAAAAAAAAAAAACAACTAAAAAAACAACCAAACTATTTTTTTGGCATGTAATATGATATTGATTATCTTTTGTGAAGGAAAATGGGACAGTAGATAGGAAGGGTCCTAAGTGATATTCTTAAATACAGGTTATATTTTGTTTCTTGATCTTGCTGGTTGTTTCCCGAGTTTGTTCATTTTGTGATGATAGGACTTTACCTTAGAATGTTTGCACTTCAATTAAAAAGTAAGATCTGATGCGGAGTCCCTGCTTTTATTTTTTCTCTTTCGGAGTGGAAACTATTATTTAACTTCTATTCTTGATGATACCCTAAGATTTTATGCTTTAAGTTTACATATAGCTACACGAGGTACAAAGCTGTGAGTAAGAGACCCATGCTGAAATCAAGGTCACAGTATGTAACAGAAATATAAATGAACTAAATGGTTGTTATCTTGGGCCAAAAATCAATGCATACATAGGAAAATGTACTTATTTTAATTTCCAGGGAATCTGGAAAATGTGGCATCACAGGCAATTTAAGGTACCCAGGATATTACTTACCACAGTCACATTCCCACTACAATAATTTTTATTGAAGAACATGAGTTTATATCATTTCTTTTGGAAAAAGAGTTTAATTGTAATGAGACAAAACACTGTTATTCATTTGACTGTGTGAACATTTAATATTGACCATACAAAATTCTCAGTAGGGATTCCAAATGTGATTATGTCAGGAAATTTTAAGTGCAATAAATTTAATTAAAAGAATGTTCCCTGTTTTACTAGCAAAAACTAACTTTTCTTCATTTTCACCGCATACTTAGCAGTGCTAATGTTCTTTTCTTATGGTGACAAATAATCTTCATAAAAACTTGATAAAATGCCTCATCGTACTCCTTCTAAAGCCGACACTTATGTAATTAAGCATGGCTCTGTGCCTTTTAATGACTAATTTTATGGGAAAGTAATCATTCTCTGAAACTTCCTGGAGAAAGTACAAAATCTTTTCTAATGTACAGAGACAGAGATCTATGCAAGGCCTATTTTATTAAAGTGTGAGGATAAAAGGACCCTTGAAAATTTTCACTTATGAAGATGTCTATTTATTATTTGCCATTTTCTTGACAGTAAAGTTATTGAGATATAATGTGGAAACTTGGCAAAAGTTGTTTTATATTGAACTTCACACTTTGTGCCAAACAGCTGGAGGCTGGTGGAAAGATGTGCAGCCTTAACAGAGATGGGTTCTGATGTGAGCTTGACTTTTAGAGTCTATCAAACAGCAAAATAATGAATTATTATGGGCAATAGAGGAGAATAGTGGTTATTAAAATGAGAAATATTTCCTTTATCTCATCTATAAGAGCTTTCATCCTGAAAGCATTTTGCCACATGCAGCAAGTTCTATGGTGAATGAAATTACAGAATTTGGTCATATTTATTAAAGTGTAGTTCTGAGATCTGTGTATAGGGCCAAGAATCAATAGATATTCTAAATATTTATCTAAGAACTTCTCATTTTCCCACAGATGCCTCTTGTTTATCATATACTCAAATGCCTTGAAAGTGTCCATTAGGGGCTACTAGCAATCAGCCACTGTGATCAACTCTAGCTCATCTGTGTTTATAACATTATGTATCAGGAAATAAACATTTGCTCTAACCTAAGTACCCTGCTCAAACTTTGCCATTAATTCAACTTTCCAGCTTCATTGACTGCCATGACTCTAACCTCATTCAATATTATTAAGTTAAATTAAAAGGTAAAATATGTACAGTTTATATGACTTAGATTTTAATTTGTAAGTAAGGAAACTAAAGGTCATATGTCACATTTTCTGGATTACAAGCAAGGCAAAGTTTGTTTCCTGAGCCAATGTTAATTCACTACATAACTCTGATGCCATTTTTCTTTATTGAAATTAAAATAAATTAAATAAATAAATTACAAAACACCTGTTATTGACTGCTAATAGTACACATCAGTTATGTTCCTTTTGTGCCCAGGGGCATGTAATCTGTAACATGGTTAATCTTAGTATCATCCAGTTTGAGGAATGGGTTAAACTAAGTGCTTTTGGTGGTCACAAACTCGTTATTCAGTATAGGCTGGCCTTTGAAGACAGGGACTCAAGATGGCAGCCACTATGGGCTTGGGAGTAAAATTTCCCTTGTTGGAAGAATTTAAAGAAGGCCATAAAAAGAACAGGAGATGGGCAAACTTAGTTGGGGTCTAGAAGATGACAGGCATGACACAAGATGCCAATTGTTCCTCCAAGAAAAATTATTGAAAACTGAATATACAGCCTTAAATGAAATGAGGGCCCAATACTCAGAAGCATTCCTCCCTTAAAAATTTTTAACAAAATTAATATGAATAGAGTTAATAGTTTTAATGAATGGGTGAAATTAAGAGCCATATCAGTGCTATCAAAAAGTAAAATTCATATAGCATCATAGTTGTCCTACAAGGTATTTAGCACCTAATAGTGTGGAAAAAAAATATGAAACCCTTTTGGCCAACTGAAGGATGTTGTTACAGCAATTAATAAACAAAATCAAAACAAAAAGGAAAAAAAATAGGCTCTCTCTTCAACCTCTATTTGATTGAAGTTGTAGTCAATGTAAAGTAATAAATCTAAATGCATTTTATACACATTAAAGTACTAGGAAAGAAACTACCATTTGAGGCAATTTTTCATAAATTCTATACATGATGCTAATATTTTGTACATTTGAAATATATAAGTTGGAGTATAACAATTCTGTTGAGTTTAACTACTGTCCACTTAGTTGAACCTCTCAGATCAATAAAGTATATTTAAATTGGATTTTAAATCATAACCAGTGAGGATATCTAACTCAAATGTGAAAAAAAAACCTCATCACATATTCACCTTACTGCTAATTATATGGCCTGGAATCTTTGCTTTCTCTCCCATCACCTTTCTCTGCCTCCCTGCCCATCCCATCTCCTTCCATGAAATAGTCCTCCAGCTTGGGGTGGCTCTTAGATGTGAAGGTTTTAGGTCAAACCCTGTGAGTACTACTGGATGTGTAGGTATGCTTCTTGGTTCCTTTGGGTTCTTTTGTATTTAAGTCTTATACTGTGATTACCCGTCAAGCTATTGTCCTTTGTCCATTCTCCTCAATGCCACCCGTGGCTTGTAAACCCCAGGCTTCCCTCTGAAATTGGCCCTTGGTGAGGGATTCAGGGTTCTTCCCCTATCTCTTCTCCCCAGCCTTTAAGGAGGACTTCAGAGTTTTTCTTTCTTCTTCTCAGATTCGTTTTTGCACTGTCATTACTACCCAACACATTTTGTGATATTCCCTCATGTTAACCAGAGGCAAGCAAGTAAGGTTGGAAAGTCTCTGACTTTCCTCATTTAGTTGTGGAACCACATTTAATTACTCTCCGTCAGCCTGCAAAGTGAGTATCAGGTCATTAGCTCTGCCATGCTCTACTGTCACTATTAGCTGAGACACTTTTTTTTTTTTTTTTTTACAGCTCAGGTTTTGATATGGTGAAAAGATTAGTCACCAGGATTACTCAGCTGTGCCAGTTCTCAAAGTCCTTGGTGGTTACAATTGGGGAAAGGCCACATGAACAAACTTATCAGCACAAAACATCTCTCTAAAGAAATTTTCTTTTTGTAATTGCTTTCACTTAAAAAAAAATGAAGCAGTTTTAAGGCGTGTGTGTGTGTGTGTGTGTGTGTGTTTGTGTGCAGTGTGTTTAATTTTTTTTAAATGGACTTTAAGAGAGAGAGAAAGGGAGAAGGAGGCTGAAAAAAGAAACATCCATTAGCTGTCTTCTGCACCCCTCACACCAGGGATGGAGTTTGCAACTCTACCATGTTTCCTCACCTGGAATCACATAGCAACCTTTTGATCCAAGGGATGGCACCCAACCAACTGAGCCAAAACAGCCAAGACAAGTTTCTAAGTTTTACAGTCTTCTTAAGCTAAGAAGTTTTAAACCACAGGTCATCCTTGAAATCCATTTGAGTCTAATTTAGAATCTGAAAACTAGAATAAAAGGTCCCTTGAATCCAATGGATGTTACTATTTTTCTTGATTTTCAGTCAGGATTAAAAAAGAACCCTGTTCAAGGCTGGTCCTCCTAATTGGAAAGCTGATTTCCTTTCAAATTACCTCATTTAAGATTTACTAAATGCTGAAAATGTGGATGCAAACTGTAATGAAAGCATTTGATTGTGTTATAATACACACACACAC
>PVJN01005679.1:11261-80671 GCA_004026805.1 Lasiurus borealis | reverse complement strand
GCCGACCCCTTCCAGCAAAGACCCAGGAGACACCCACCGCGACCCGCCCGCCGTCCCGCCCCCCGCGCCGCGCACGCCTTATGTAAGCGCCGAGGCCCCGCCCCCTACAAGCCCCGCCCCTCCATCCAGGCCCCGCCCCCGTCAGCTCCGCCCCCCTCCAGACCCCGCGGGCGGAGGGGGGCGGAGAGAAGCCGCCGCTGCAACTTCGCGTGGAGCCGCGGAGCGTGGGCTCAGCCGGACCCTGAGCCGCCGTCGCCGCCGCCGCCGCCGCGGAGCCGCCGCGTCCCCGGCCCGGGCCCCAGCCCCGCCGGCTCGCCATGGCCCCCGCTCCCGCCGCCGCCGCCGCCGCGGCGCCTCCGGCCCCCGCGCCGTCCGCTCGCCGCTGAGCAGCCGTTATCAGCCCGCGCTCCCGCCCGCCCGCCGCCGCCGCGGCCCAGGCTCCGCGCAAGTTTCCGCCGCGGGAGGCGCGGGAGGCGCGGGCGGCGGCGAAGGGACGCGGGGAACCGGGCGCCCGCCGGCCCGCCCCGAGGCCCGCGATGTGGGGGCGCTTCCTGGCCCCGGAGGCCGGCGGCCGAGACAGCCCGGGCGGAGCCCGCAGCTGCGCGGCCGGTGAGTAACGGGACACGGTCCCCGGGATGGGCTTGGGGGGGTCGCGGCCGAGCGCGGCGCTGAGGGGGGACCCGCCGCCCCGTCCTCGCCCAGGCCCGGCCGCCCGGCGCCGCTCCCCCCTCACCCCGCGCGGCGTGGCCTCCCCGCCGCCGCCGCCGCCGCCGCCCCGACCCCCGCGCGGGCGGACATCTGGTGGGCGGCGCCCCGCGCCGCGCGGCCCCCGCGCCGGGCTCGCCCTCCAGGACCCTCTTGGGCTGCGGCTTTGTTGTCCGTCCCCCTTCCCCTTCCCCTCGTGGGGTGTGTGGGGGGCGGACGTGGGTGGCTAACGGGGCTCCCGGGACGCGAGCGCGAAGGTCGCGGTGACCGTGCGGCGGCGGCGGCGGCGGCGGCCGGGTCTGCTAAGCCCACGCCGCGGCCTCCGCTTTATAGGGCGCGTTTGGGGAGGGCAGAGAGGAGGCTGCAGCCGGTGACCCCCGCGGGGAGCCAGCCCCGCACGGAGCCCCGGTAGCCGCCCCGCATCCCTCTCGGAGGGAGGGAGGGAGGGAGGGCGATGCCGCAGGTTCTGCAGGAGCCGGTGCGTCCTGGCGCAGGGAGGGTGCTAGCCCGCCGGCCGTCCTTCTCTGCATCTACAGTGTCCCGTTCCGTTTGCGGGGGGGGGGGGCGGTGGTTTGCTGGCTGGGGGTGCACGGGGGGAGCTGTTGGGGTGTCGGGACAGCCGCTGCACGCCAGCATCGCTCAGGAGTGGCGTCAGGGAGCCACCGAGTCAGGAGCAATCGTACCCCAATTGGGGATGAATAATAATAATAATAATAATAATCAGGAGCAATCTTACCCCAATTTGGGATGAATAATAATAAAAATAATAATAATAATAATAATAATAAGAAGAAGAAGAAGAAGAGGGTAAGGCGGTGACAAGTTGTCCGAAGTTGACAGTTCCTCCCAGCGTCTCCATGGCGTTTTTAACCCCTCGGAGAAGGAAGCTGAAAGTTCTGTGGACCCTTTCTTGATTCAGAAAGGAACTTCCTGTGTGTGTGTGTGTGTGTGTGTGTGTGTACACACTCACCCCCCTGCTATTTTAGGTGGTTCTAGGACTCCCGCTGAGGAACCTTGTTCTGTAAAATGTTTGCGCCCAACTGTGTAACTGACATTTTTTGTGTACCCTTTTCAAAGCTGTTTGCAACACAAAAAAGCAGAAGCGGTGCTATTTGGAAGTGGCTTTTTCTTTTTTTTGTTTTTGTTTTTTGCTGGAGGTAGTTTCTGCTGTTTAAAAAAGCATTGAATTCAGACTCAGAAGATTGCTCATTAAAATGTCAAACAGTGCAATTCTACGATAACTGGAAAGGGTGTACGGATTGATTCAAGGTGCCCTGCTTGATGTTTTTCATATGCATACACTGTGAGATGACTGCCACAATCAAAGCAGTTAACGTATTCATCGCCTCAGTTTTTTTTTTTTTTTTTTTTTTTGTATTTTGGTGTATGCTGAGGACTCTTAAGAGCTACCCTCTTAGCAAAATTCCATCGTACCATACAGTATTGTTAACTCTAGTCAATGTACTATATATTATACCTAAATAGACACCAATTTTATAACCCAGGGTTAAATTTGAAATCTCTTGTTAAATTTGATCATGCAACACTTTTAGAAATAATAGTAAAAAGTACAAGTAGGGAATTATTTTCTCTAGAATGTATAATATTTGTACACATAATAGAGGAAACAGCTGTTGAGAAGTTACCGGATATTTACAATCCTGAAATCAAAGTAACTTAAGTGAGAAGACATTTCTTTATCTCTAATAGGCTGGAGGGAGTCTTTTGATTGTTAGTACATGTCAAAAGCCATCTGTTATGTTTTTGTGACTTAACCTCTTAAAGTTTATTTGTAATAATAACATGTTTAGTGGTGTAATGTCATCCAAGCATTGTATCAATTTTTCCGTGGTTTTATCTATGGTCGAAAACTATCATAGTGCTTAGAAGTTAAGTGACGGAAGCTTTGAGATTATACTGCAGTCTCTAAACCTTTGCTGTGGTAAAGAATATGGAAGAAGATACCTTATAAGTCTACCCCAGTTTAAGGAATTTGATCAGTATTGCTTTACAAGCATATATTTTATCTCAGCTTGGATATTGTTGGTAAGTCAGGACTTGCCTTTCCAATAAAATGTTTTTCATTTTCAGCTGTATGCTGATAATTGATTATTTATAGTAATAGTGACGACAGTATTTATGTTTCTTTACTCTGTTCTTGAGCAAAGAAATATTAAATTATTTTTTATTTAGTTTTAAAAAGTTCTGTGTTAGATGAAAAACTGTGTGGTTTCTTTAGCAAAGGAGCAGATGGTTGAGGTCAAGATAATGACCTCTTAATTGATCCATGTAGGGGTTTTTTTCTGTTTCTGAGAATTTGAAGAAGAAAAGTCATAGTTTTTGAAATTATTGTCCAGTACATCTTTTGACTAACTTGAGTGATTTTAGAGTTTTTCTGAAAACAAAGAGAACCAGTCTTCTGATTCAACGTATCAGCAATCATTTGGTCCTGAGTGCCGGTGTGAACGCATGGATAAATAATGTCTGCTACTTAAATAAATCTATCTCAATATGTGGGTCAGTTCTAAACCTAGTTTGTTTATACAGTACAAATATGTAACTAAAGGGAAACCTAAAGGCATTATAGAACCAGTGTTCTAAAAAACCGGAGGAAACTTTCCTTTTAAAGCAAAAAAACAAATAGAAATAATGTGTGGTTTGGAAAATACTGAACTTTTGACCTTTGCTTTAGGATTTAACTTTGTTCTGGCTTTGCCAACACTATTTCAGCTTTATAGAGTAACTCTGTTATAAATTAAAATAAGATAAACATTTTCTATATTTCTGTACAATGAAACACCTTCCCCCCCTTTTTTTTCTATTGGCTTGACAAGTGTGGTTAAAAAAAAAAAAGCTAATTTTAAGTAGAACATGTGGTTTGTCTTTATGCATTTGGTTGATTTTTCAAGAACAATCTATTCAAAATATAGGTGCCAAAGTTGGATGAAGGATGTATGTATTTCCTTTAGGTGTTAAAAATCTGGTATGATATAGGGCTATTTTGAGTACTTATACTTAATTACATTGAATTTGTTCCTTTTTATAAGTCATCCTCTAAAAATATTAATCTATTCACGTGGAGGCAGGGCATGCCAGTTTAAAGTGTACCCCAAGTGAAATGTTATAGAAACACGCGGTGTGAAGAAGTGTCACTTGTTCAGTGCCTCCAGCTTTTAAGTCTACCTCCTCCTGTTGACGCATCGCCATGGGTGTTCAGTGAGGTCACAATGAGCGTGGTAGCAATTGGTATGGTCGCAGCAGATACCAAAGGTTTCTGCTGTGGTTCTGAATTAGATGGACCTATAAGTACTATGGTAACAATGAAACATAACTCTTTTGCCTAAACGCAGTTGGACATGTTCTTTTATAATAGGCGGTGGGCGGTGAGGGGTTCATCTCCACGTTAGGGATGACTTTTGTGAGATGAACTTGATTAGTGATTGAAGCTCTGTCGCTTCTGGGCTTGAATGGAGTTGATTTGAGGCCAGGCAATAAATGGTGAGTTGACAACATCTTTTGTTACGCTGGGAATATTTCTGCATGTTGGCTTTACAGGGCCATGATTTTTCTGACCGGATGAAACGTGTTGTGTGTGTACTCAGGAGAAAAAGATGAAGATGTGAAGGCTCCTCGGTAGTATTTTATTGAGCGATAGCTTAATTAGCTCCCTCAAATTGTACATTGAAAAATGGAGAGTGTGGTTGTGAAGAGGATTCCTAAAGCTACAGTGAGATACTAATTATTTAGACTATTTTAAGGATATTCATATTTGACCCTGGCAGAATAATATTCTAAAAAGTGGAATTTATTGTATAAGGCTATTCATTGTAAGAACAGGATTGATCAACATAAAAAGAGCATGAAATTGCTCTTTATACTAATTTTGATTTCTAGTTTCTACTTTTCTGTGATTAAAAAACTCCATTGTGTTACTTAGCATAGTGCTTGGCATGTGAGCACGTAGTAAATGTGAGTGGCAGGCGGTGTGCTGGACTCTAAGGGTACATCATTGAATAAGAACCATAAGGTCCCAGGTCCCTAAGGGCGCTTACTGTAGTGGAGATAAACAGTCTGTAAGTAAACTCACACAGACAATTCTGCCAGTGTGAAGTACTACAGAGGATGAGGTGCAGAGGATGGGAGAGAGATTGCTCAGGGAAGGCCTCTCTGAGGAGGTGGCACTGAGCTCTGAAGGAGGAGAAGGAGCCAGACCTGAGGGAGGAGCCGTGTGTACCTGGGGGTACAGAAACGGTTCCATGATGCCAGTGAGTTTGGGGAGTTGGAGGGGTGTCAAAACCAGAGCGTCTGGAGCATAGTGAGCTGAGGGAGGCCTGGTAGTGGAGGGCATTGTACGAAGTGTGGGTTCTATTCTACACGAGGGGAAGCTACCCAGGAAAAGGCAGGGGAGATGACCATCCATTCTTTGACCCAGAGCACATTGAAGGCCTGCTATGAGACAGACGTTGTTTTAGGGACCAGGAATGAAGCAGCCTTCCTTATGCTTGGTATTTACAGATCTCTCCTGGCTTTTTTTTTTTTTTTTTGAGGGGTATGTAGAGGGTTTGGGAGGGAGAAATTATGGAGGGGTGAGGGAAAGAATAGCAGTGGAGAAGTAGGTTAATAGGTCATTGTAGTAATTATGTGGGCGATGTTGGCTGGGATTGGTTAGATTGAATTAGGAGAGCAGATAGTGTGTTTGGAATACATACTTGAGAAACAAAAGCTGATCGAATTTACTGATAGTTTAGAGGCGGTAAATGAAGGAAGGAAAGTCAAAGATGGTATCTTAATTTTGGCTTCAGTAATTGTAATGGATGGTGGTGTCATTTCCTGAGGTCGGGGAAGCGTGTGAGAATAAGTGGACTAAAGAGTTCTATTTTGGCCGCGTGAAGTTTGAGAAGCTTTTTTAGAGGTTCATGTGATAGTTGAGTTGGAAGTTGGGCAGACAAGTCTGGAGGTCAGTGAGGACATGGGAAGGTGGAGGTAGGAGTTTTGAGTGTTAGCTGTGTATAGGTGGTGTTTAAAGGTGATCACGTGGAGAAGGTATAGAGCAGATAGGAGACCATAGATAAGACAGCAGAGGATCACGCTCTGGGACACTTGATGTTCTGGTCAGGTAGCGGAAGGGACCATCCACAGAGACTGAGAAGGAGCAGCTAGTGATGTAAGTGTGGTGTTCCAGAAGAGAGGAGACTGATGGAGAAAGGAGTAATCCCCGAAGTCTGTGCTTCCAGGAGGCCATGTAAGATGTCAGAAGAGAGTGGATCAAATAAAACTGGCGGCGAATAGAGATTCTCTAATCTAACCAGCTCCCTTTATTTTGGAGAAATTGATGTATAAGGTGGTTACGTTACGCTTGTAGAGGCAGAGATTGTGTGTTGACTGACCATTAGAAATACATATTGCCTTGCCATGGCATTACTGAAGCTTTTCTGAAGCCGTTTCATTAATACTGAGCATTTCATCTCAGTTTAGGAATAGTTTACTGAAAAGTTTGACTAGAAATTAAGTTCCTTATTATTAGGGAGATAGTTATAAATTGAACTCAACTTATTTTGGGGTGTTAGTTTTAATACACTTCAAAATAAGCTGAAATTTAACTAGACTACTATTTGTTTCCATGTATGTATAAAAATTAACTCAAAGTATATTAAAAAACCCTAAATATAAGAATAAATTACATAGAAGAAAACATAGGTACAACACTTATGGACCTTGGTCTTAAGGAGGATTTTCTGAATTTGACCCTAAGGCCAAGGAAGTAAAAGCAGAATTAAATAAATTGGTCTATATCTAACTAAAAAGCTTCTGCACAGCCGAAGAAACTACCAACAAAACCAAAAGCCAACCAATGGAATGATAGAAGGTATTTGCAAACAACAGCTCTGACAGGAATATAAAAATATAAAGAACTCATACAACTCAACACCAAAAGAAGAAAAGAATCCAATTAAAATATGGCCAGAGGACCTGAACAGGCACTTATCCCAAGAAGACATACAAATGGCCAACAGATATATGAAAAGATGCTCTACTTCACTATTAGGGAAATGCAAACCAAAACCACAAGGAGGTACCACCTCTCATTTGTTAGACTAGCTATTAACAACAGGACACTAAGTGTTGGAGAGGTTGTGGAGAAAAAGGAATCCTTTCATTCACTGCAGGTGAAAATGTAAACTGGTACAGCCAACTGTGGAAGACAGTGTGGAACTTTCTCAAAAATTAAGAATAGTTACCATATGATCCGGCAAACCTCTCTTCTGGATATCTGTCCGAGATATTTGCAAAGATTTATTGGTACCCCGATGTTTATTGCAGTATTATTCACGGGGACCAAGATGTAAAAACAACTGAAGTGTCCTTTGAGAGGTGATTGGATAAAAAAGAGGTGATACATGTATACAATGGAACACACCTCGCCATAAGAAAAGATGAAATACTGCCATTTGCGACAACATGGGTGGATTTAGAGAATATCATGCTAAGTGAAATAAGTCAGAAAGTCAAGAACTCTATGGTTTTACTCATATGTGGGATATAAAACGGAAAGCAACAACAAACAATACAACTAACAGTATGGGGGTTACCAGAGGGAAAGATTGAGGGGGTAGTAAAAGGTAAAGGGGATAAATATATGGTGATGGGAGAAGATCTGACTTTGGGTGCGGGGCCCACACTGAAATGTACAGATGATGTATCATCTAGCTGTACACTTGAAACATATAATTTCATTAACCACTGTCACCCCCATAAATTTAATAACCAGAATTTTAGTTTTAGTTTTTACCTTTAAATGTATTGTGTAAAGTACATCAGTTCTCAAGTGTCAGAAAATAAATAGCTAATTGAGAAATAATTAATCTACTCTGCTTCCTTTCCATGCTACATAAATAAAAGTAGCATGTACAGAATTAGGTCTAACAATTTTTTTATTTAGGGAAGTTTCTTTTAATTTTTTCCTGGGCAGTGATAATACTTCCTTCTTAGTTTTCTCATAACTTGCTACTTTGCAGAATATCTTTCTACTAGTTGATATTATTAAATAATTATATTTAAAAACTAAGGTGTTAATCCCTGTGGAATACCACTTGGTACACTCCCTCACGCTTGTTAGTGGTTAAAAACTTCTTATTAGTTTTTACCATACCTTGTTTTTCCAGGTCATAAACAGAAACAAAGGCATGAGAAACTAAGTTAAATATGTGGCCCTATCCTCATATTTACCCAAAACCTTTTGAATGCGGCATTTCATGTAACCAGAAGAGAGGCTCTTTGGCCCGTCACACACTGAAGTCAACAGGCATGTAATGTTTTCATAGAAGAAGATGGCCTTATCTGTGTTGGTTGCTACCCTACCTCCCTTAATTTCCTTGTTTTCATAATGAGTACTTGGGGTGAATATTTATTGGTTTGAATTAATACTTTTACTGTGAAAGGCGAACCACTTATTTATCTGCCTGACTATTGTTCTTAATTGAAGTAATTTAAACCTCAACCTGAACCAACCTAGTTTACACTAGAATTGAAAATAGGAAATTCAGAATCACTTCCGAAGAATATAGTTTTATACCTTTTGTGGTAATATTTTTAAAGTTAGTTACAGTACTTATTGAATGAACTTCCAGATTTTTTAAAATTTAGAAAGCAGCTGAAACCGGTTTGGCTTAGTGGATAGAGTGTTGGTCTGCGGACTGAAAGGTCCCAGGTTCGATTCCTGTCAAGGGCATGTATCCTAGTTGCAGGCACATCCCCAGTAGGGGGTGTGCAGGAGGCGGCTGATAGATGTCTCTCATTGATGTTTCTAACTTTCTATCCCTCTTCCTCTCTGTAGAAAATCAATAAAATATATTTTAAAAAATTAGAAAGCAAAGAATACTAGCTGTCAATTACTTAGAATTCAGTTTAAATCCTTAACTGCAAGAAAGCCAATTCCAGTTTGATTGAGATATAATTGAGATATAATATTGTATTAGTTTAAGGTATACAATATAATGATTTGATATAGGTACCTGTTGCAAAGTGATTACCACAATAACTTTAGGTGACATGCACCACCAGACATAGTTACACTTTTTTTTTTGTGATGAGAACTTTGAGGGCTTACTCTCTTTCCAGCTTTCAATATGCAACATAGCACTGTTAACTATAGTTATCATGCTGGAGATGAATGCCCAGAATTTACTTATCTTTTCACTGTAAGTTTGTGCTTTTTGGCTATTTTGCCCATTCTCCCATCCTCTGTCATTGGCAACCACCAGTCTGTTCTCTGTTTTCATGAGTTGGCTTTTTTTAGATTTCACATTTAAGTGTGCTCATACGGTATTTGTCTCTGTCTGGCATAGTTAAGGTAGCATAATACCCTCGCCATCCATCCAAATTGTCAAAAATGGATGCAGGATTTTCTTCTTTTTTTAATGGCTAAATAATAATATTCCTTGTATATAAACATCACATTTTCTTTATCCATTCATCTGTTGGTGACACTTATGTTGCTTTCCTGTCTTGGCTGTTGTAAATGATGCAGTAAAACATGGGGGGTTGTGATATCTCTTTGAGATTTTGTTTTAGTTACTTGAGGAATTGGAATAAAGAAAATAAGGTTTCTTCCATCTTAACTAATAATTCTGTGTAGAGCAGGATTTTCTGGGTTTTTTTCTTTCTTTTTTTGTGGTTATTATTCATATGAATATCTTAAAATGTGTTTTAATGTTACATTTAAAATTTTTATTATGTTTTTGGTGCTTTGATCCTATTGGAAGTTGTTTCCCCACGTTTATTTGAAAATTTGGCCATAAACTCTGCAAACCATTTATAATTATTAGTATATTTTTAGCTGCTTTGGAAAATATTTACTGATCTTTAAATAGATACTTAAATGTACACTGGCTCCAGGGATAGTTTAAAATCTCCTGTATTTAAAAATAACAACCAAAAAAAAAAAAAAAGACAAGAAAACTTTCTTCTTCTAAATGGAAGAATATTTTTTAGATCTAACTAAGTCTCTGAGAGTTTTAATTTTATACCACCGACATTTATTGAGTACTCAATGGTAATAATGACAGCCTTTATTGAGACCCTGCCTAACTGTGAAACTCTGTGCTAGAGACTAAAAAAAGGGGGAAAAAAGTTGTTTTTCAGTGTTTCTGGTTTGGTTATGGTGAAGAGAGTCATATATATATGGGCTAATTTAGATTAGTAAAGGCTGTTACAGAATTTTAAATGATATATTATTGGGAGAGCACAAAGGAGTAGTTACTTAATACCAGCTGGAGTAACCCGAAAACACTTAGAGCAAGCTAATTCTGAACTGGGGCTTTTAAAGAGGGTACAGTAGGGAAATAGCTTGGAGTCACCAAAGAACTAATCTGTGTGGAGGCAGTGATTAGGTATGTGTGGCTGGAGAGTGTTTGTCGGGGAGCTGGAATTGGGGGGACAGGGTTTGGGAAATTTTAGAAAATGAAGCTTCTAATTGATGAAGAAGTTTGCCAAACTTGATGAGTTTGAATTTTATTCAGTATGCAGTAAAGAGCCAACAGATCCATGTAAACGGGAGAATGACATAAGTATGTTGATTTTAAGAAGATAATTCTGATAGCTGCTCTGATAGAGTTACTCTAGCAGAGATCTTTGCAGGAGTCAAGCCAAAAGGTCTGATCTGTGACAGGGGGGATGGAGAGGAGGGCTCTCATTCAGTTGACACCTCTGAAATGGATTAACCAGTTTCAGAAATTGAGCAGATGTATGGTTAAGGAAAGGAGATTTTTTTCTTGTATTCCTTGCATTTATTTGAAGTTAGTTGTACATTAATTTCTATTGACGGTAGAATAGGGCAATTGAAGGCCGCTGCTCTGAACTCTGTGCAGAAATACTGTGTACTTGTTGACATTTCAGAGAGATATCATCTTATAAAATGTGAGATATGTGCATCTTATGATGTCATAAGGGTTAATATGCTTTGATATTTTCTGCTCTATTCTCTTATTTAAAAAGGTTGGTTTCAATCTACTGAATGGGGGATAACCTTCACTGAAAAAAACACTGCAGTTTGTATCTATGATTTGTAATATGTATTCAGATTTTTATGGAAAAGCTTAAGTCTTGCTTTGTCAGTGGTCTTTTTTAAATTTTCTTTTGGCTCAGAGTTGTCTTTAAAAAATAAGATTAGTTGCTTTTCTAAATGTAGTTACAGGCATATTAACATTGTAGAAGACTTGGTATTGTATGCATTTTTGCTTCCAATTAAAATCTTCAGAAACAAAATATAATAGGTTACTTCTTTTTTTTAAAATGTAATCTTCCTATATTTTCAGTGTGAATTTTATTACTACTGGGCAGTCAGTAGTCTGTGTAAAAGAACTGAAATTTATATTAAAAAATGTAACATGCTGCCTTCCAAAGAGAAGTTCAAATGTAGGCTGTCTTGGGACCTTTGCTATTTTTACAGAAATGCTCTGTCTTTGTTCTAGAGGAACTGATTTTATGCAATTATTCAGTTGCTTTAATATGAAAGGATCTAGGTAAGACTTGGTTGTCAGAGTTCACTGAACCTTAAGTTTCTGTTAAGTGCATAGCACATATCTATAAATTAAGTAGTTCCTCTTACAGTAGCATAGTCATAACTGTTATGTGAGAAAATTATCCTTATTGTATCACCTGGTGAGTAATTTCACAGCTAGTTCTTACTGCTTTGTGATTCTGGATTGACTTGAATAGAGACAAGGCATATTATTCTTTGATGCAGTCAATCTAAAATAAAGATTAGAATGTTATTCATGACATTTGTTAATTATGATCCGTATTCTAGTTACATAAAATATATTGTATCTTTTTAAAAAGAAGCATATTTAAATGTTAAGATAAGTCTGAGTTCAGGCTGGGGGAGATCAACATATAGATAATTCTATCATTTTATTATGTTATTGTCATTTTGGGAAACCTGAATGAATTTGTTTGCTTTCATTAAAGGAAAAGTTTGACAAAAATAAGATCATTGTGATACCCTCATAAACAAGTTCATCTAACTCAAAAGGGAAAAATGGTGTTAAACATTTATCGAAAGATAACTGAAGAAATAAAATCAATTAAAATAATGCAAAGTCATTTTAAATTTTAAGTGACTAGGACCATGGTCAGCAAACTGCGGCTCGCGAGCCACATGCGGCTCTTTGGCCTCTTGAGTGTGGCTCTTCCACAAAATACCACGGCCTGGATGAGTCTATTTTGAAGAAGTGGCTTTAGAAGAAGTTTAAGTTTAAAAAATTTGGCTCTCAAAAGAAATTTCAATCGTTGTACTGTTGATATTTGGTTCTGTTGACTAATGAGTCTGCTGACCACTGGTTAGGATATTGTAGAAAAAATAGATTTTTATTTTTATGTTTCATGAGCATAATCTACTTATATTGCCATGCCATATCTTTCAGTTAGACTTTATCTGAGCCCCAGTTCTCAGCTAATGCCTGTGTGTGGACTCACAGATGCCTACCTATCAAATATTCCAGAGTAGAGTAGTTCCAGATATATAGATGATGCGCTTGACATTTTAAGTCAGAGAACAGTATGTGTTTGAAAGTTCAAATATCTATATGCAGATATCAGAGTCCTTCAGCCAGAGGAAGCTGCTAAATCAGCATTGAATTCGAGTTGAATCTTACCTACCGTTGACCTATTTTAACTGTTTGGGGCAGAATGGAACCTGATGTGCATTTTTTTTTTTTTACACGGTTGAAAAAGATACCTTCTTGCTACTGACAGAGATTATAAGTGTGTTAATTTTTGCACATTTTTCTCTGTAGGCCCAGATTACTCTTCATCAGCATGGTTACCTGGTAGTGAATCATTGTGGCAGGCCACAACTGTTCCATCCCACCATCGAAGTAATCACATCAGGAGACACAGTATAGCTTCTGACAGTGGTGACACTGGCATCGGCACTTCCTGTTCTGACAGCGTGGAAGGTGAGTGAAGATCCTTCATGCTTTGATAGAACTGTTTGGAGAATGGTTGAGTTGAGAGCATTCAAGGGATATGTTTTATTGTTTTAGATCAAGACATTTAAAAGTAGTGTTTGAATATTTAATGATGTTCAGTGTTGCTATTTTGAATAAATTATAGATTCACATGCAATTTTAAGAAATAATATATTCTGTGCACTTCTCTCCTCCATGATTATATTTTACAAAATTACAGTATAACATCACAACCAGGAAATTGATTTGTTACAGTCAAAATACAAAACATTTCTATCAGCAGAGAATACCTAATGTTGCTCACACTCACTTTCCCCTCCCTCCTCAACTCCTGGAGACCATGAATCTCCATTTCTATATAATTTTGTCATTTCAAGAATACTGGATAAACACAATCATTCAATATGTAGCTCCTTGGAATTTCCCCCCCACCCCCACTGGAGATTCATCCAGGTAACTGTGTATATCAATAATTTCTTCCTTTTATAGTTGAGTAGTATGTATATAGCAATGGTGGTATTGCATAGACCACATTTTTCTTAGCCTTTCCAGCTGAATGATATCTGGATTGCTTCTAGTTTTTTGCTAGTAGGGATAAAGCTGCTCCCAGCATTCATGTATAAGTTTTCGTGTGAACTTACGGTTTTATTTCTCTGTGGTAAAGGTCTGTGCAATGGCTGGTCAGATGGCAGTTGCATTTTACTTTTTAAAGGAACTGTCACACTGTTTTCCAGAGTGACTTTTCCATTTGCATCAGTAATGGAAATGGATTAGAATGACTAACCCAATATTCTCTTTATCCTTGCTAGCATTTGGTGGTTTTCAAATTTTAGCCCATCTGATGGGAATTAAGTGATATCTTACTGGTTTTAATTTTCAGCTCTTTAAAGATGAACAGTGTTGAACATTTTTCACATGGTTATTTGCCCTCTATGTATTTTCTTCGGTGAAATGTCTCTGCATCTCTTGCTCACGTACTAATTGGATTATTTCCTTTTTCAGTGTTGAATTCCTTTTACACAGGGTGTCCCCAAAATGTATACATACTTTAACAGCTGATAGCTCAATTTTGAAAATAAACGTATTTTAACAAATACTGCCTTTATAATTACTTAAATACAGAGTGTCCCCAAAATGTATGTTTTCTTGGGACACCCTATATTTTGGATGCAAATCCTTTGTTGGTTTGCAAATATTTTCTCCCACTCTGTAACTTGTCTTTCATTCTGTAACAGTGTCTTTTGCAGAGCAAAAGTTTTAAATGTGATGAAGTTAAGTGGTGTGTTTAGGCGTTCCCATGGCCACGTTTCATCTTCCTGATTTGCTAGAGCAGTGGTTTTCAACCTTCCTAATGCCGCGACCCTTTAATACAGTTCCCCATATTGTGGTGACCCCCAACCATAAAATTATTTTCGTTGCTACTTCCTAACAGTAATTTTACTACTGTTGTGAATCGTAATGTAAATATCTGTGTTTTCTGATGGTCTTAGGCAACCCCCTGTGATGGGGTCGATGGACCCCCAAAAGGGTCACCACCCACAGGTTGAGAACCACTGTGCTAGAAGGAATCGCAGCACTCAGAAAAGCTGTTACACTAATGGTTATGGTTTGTTACAGCAAAGGGACACAGGATTCGGTCAGAATAAAAGTAGAAGTCAAGGTCAGGGTCCAGGAGACATCAGACCTCAGATTGGTCTTTCCCAGTGACGTGCACGGGTAGTGTTTTACTTTCCCAGCAATGATGGGTTACGCCCATGTGGCGCATTGCTACCGAGGCCAGGTCACCTCCTATGGCTGGATGCTGGTGGATGCTGGTGAATGGCCAGATGCTTGGGCCTCCTCACATCACCGGAGTGGGGGTGGTGAGGTGGGGGACTTTGTACTCCCAGAGAGAGATGAAAGTCTCCTTTCCCTACTTGACCTTCTTGGTTAGAGATCGGGAAGGTTGGTAGGCCAGGCTCCCTAGTTGGCTTTTGTTGGCCTGGATGGAGGAAACTACAGGTTTTCTTTGGCTGTTGTCTGGAGAAGGGTAGCTCTGTCTGAGCATTTTCAGTCTCCTTAGGCTTCCTCTGTGGCCCATTGACGGGGGAGAGCGGGTTTTGTTGGGACTTTTCTGAACTGTGCCTTTTGGTTCCTTTGTTGATTTTTTTCAGCTTCGGTTCTGGACGATATGAGGCAAAAAGAAAACCCAGGGAATTTACCAATGTCTTTTCCTTGGGTCCTGAGGTTCCTAGCCAGTTTGCTGCCTTCTTCCCAGCTTTTAAAGTCTGTATTTGTTTTATATGACAATGTCCAGGGCTTTTAGTTGTTGTTAGTGGGATTAGGGAGGGGTATCTTTTCCATCTTCTAACAATAATTTTTTATGAGCATTAACATAACTTTGCTAGCAATTATGTAGAATATTAACTTTATTATGGTCTTAACTGAAACAGGGCTGGGGAACCTTTTTTCTGCCAAGGGTCACTTGGGTATTTATGACATCATTCGCTTAATGTACTTTACGTAATATAAATTTATGTTGCTGTGAAAGAAGTTCTTGGATTTGTTGAATTTCAGAGTTCTGCCTGTGGTTGCTTTGGCGGGGCCAGACCGAATGATTTCATGGGCCTTGTACAATGGCCCGCAGGCCGGACGTTTCCCCACCCATGGTCTAAAACATACAGCTCAAGCCCGGCTGGCATGGCTCAATGGTTGAGTATTGACCTATGAACCAGGTGGTCATGGTTTGATTTTCGGTCAGGGCACATGCCCAGGGTATGGGCTCGATCTCTTGTGTGGGGCATGTTGGAGGCAGCCAGTCAATGAATCTCTCATCATTGATGTTCCTATCTCTCTCTCCCTCTCCCTTCCTCTCTGAAAAAATACATTAATAAAAATATGTACTAAAAATAAGATTGTAAATTTAATTTTGGGGGTATAGATCAAAGTATATGGAATAATTTTTATTTAAATTCTGTGGTGTATTGCTTTAAGTAAAGGGTACATCTATAAAGTAAGTTATCCTCAAACAAACAGAATGTTACTGTTTAGTTAGACCCTTCACAGCCCCCCCCCCCCCCAATGCTCTTTAGTATTGTTGGCTGATTTTCCAAGTGATGCTCTTTGGATAGTGCTAAATCCTCTAAGCATCCTGTGAATCATCTAAAAAGTAACCTGCATTCTTTTTTATTTTAATGTTGTATTTTATTTTAATTCTTTAAAAACTTAAATTTCATACATAAGTGTAAAATAACTGAACACAGAATATAAATGCACTATGAATTACAAATATACAGCTTTATAAGTGACCAGTATATAAATAGAGATTCCTTTCTTCTCTAACGTACAGCTTTCAGAGGGCCATTCGCTTTTTCACTTAATAAATACTTATTCAGCTATTACTGTGTTTCAAGAACTGCAGAATTGGAAAGAGCAAAATGGAGGAGAGCATTATTACATAAGCATCTCAGCAGGCATGGGACTTAGGACAGAACAGTATTCTGCAATTGCCACTGGGTGATTTGCTTTTAGCTGTGGCATTTGGAGGTTGAAAATACCGCTAAATGAGGCTGTGAGGTTTTTACATTTAATGAGAAGTCGAAACACTCATTTAACATTAGCATCACTTTTTTAGCAGCGGTAATGTGTGCATGAGGTGTCAGGTTCCAGGTCGGCAGGAAATAGATCTGTGACAGGAGGCTGAATGCATGTGCAGGCCTACCAAACGGTAACATAAGCCACATCAGCAGATCATCAGCCACTTCTTCTTAGGTTTTTCCTCGCCGAGACCTGCAGGCCACGTTCATAGCCACTGTTGCCACAGAACTGCGTTTGAGAGGGAGCTGTTTGAAGTGTGTTTGAAGCATCTGTTGTGGAGGGCGGAACCTGGAGACGTGGTGCCAGAGCTGAGTGATTAAGGGAGAAGCAGAGGAAACCGGGAGTGGAGAAGAGGATTCTGGGACAAAAAACACTGCTTAATGTTGCCTCAGGCTTGGCTCTGAAGCCTTTACCAGACAGTCTTTCTCTCCTGTATCACATGACACCAGGCAGGCTTTCAGGCAGTTCTTTTATCTCAGAACATCTGAGTTCTTAAACGTAGCTCCTAACTGTCTGTCTGAGCTACTTTTCAAGTTTTTTTTTTTTCATATTTCAAGCATATTTATATATGTTTCTTAAAAAAGGTATAGATAGAGTTAAGTATTTTCTCCTTAATTTCCAGCTGCTAATTTGTATTGGAGATAATTTTCTTATCTAATTAACCTCATTTATTTCAAATAGGAGGGACTGATAAAAATGGACTTCAATTTAATCCTATCTTCATTAGTTGTTTCTACTGAGAAATAATAGGGCCATTGAATAATATGAATTTTGAGGTCATGCTGTGAATATAGATCAGAAAGGAAGAAAAGGCAGAAAAGTTACCGGTTAGCGCATTGTTTTTATCTTATGGAGAAACTAAGGTCTTTGAAGATAAGGACTTGTTCAACCATTTATTTATCACATAGCCAGTATTTATTGAGTGTGTGTTAGGTGTCAGATACTGTACTAAGGGTTAGAATTAAACGGACATTTCCCTTGTTCATTGGGTATATAAAGTGGAGAAGACAGCCAGGAAACCATCAAATATGATGAGCAGTATGACAGGTGAAGTGCCAGGGTAGGTGACATACCTAAACCCAGTAGATGAGGGGAACGACCCTTGGCAGAAGTGATATTTCAGCCAAGGCCCCCAAAAGTAAGTTAGGACAGGCATGGCAAAGGGGAGGGTGGGGGGAAGGGTCTAGACTGAGAGAACAGCGTGGCCAGAGGCTGGCAGGTGAAAGGACACTGAGCTTGGTCAGAGGACAGTGAAACTGGTGATGCCCAGAGACCACCTGCGGCAGGTAGGAGCCCATGGTGACTTGTTCGTAAACAAGAAGCAGTGGGAAAGGAGAAAAAGAGATGCTTCAGGGGACCCTGAGACAAAAAACATACATTCTTTTTAAACTGCTTTATTCAGATGGAATTCACATACCATAAAATTTACCCACTTAAAGTGTACAGTTCAATGGCTTTTAGTATATGCGCATAGTTGTCACTGGTGTGAGTTTTCAGACATTTTCATGACCCCAAAATGGAAACCCTACTTCTCTTAGCCATCACCCACCCACACCACCTTTCCCCAAGTTCCAGGCACCCACTAATTCTGGGAGGCTTCATAAAAGTTCCCCCGGGCGCGCGCTCTCCTTTCCTGTATATCACAGTGATTAGGTTTTATTAGTTTATTTTGCCAAGTAGTTTCTTTGAAGTACCTCATCTTAAAATATCCTTTTGTTCTTATTCTTTCTCCCCCCCCTCTTTTTAACAGAAAATTTCAAACATAAAGTAGTAGAAATAAGAGAAAATGGTTAGCCTAAATGTATATAACATTAAATTTATACAATTACAAATTATAGCAGAAATCTAATTTCAGTTATTCTCTGCTTACCCTCAGTCCTTTTAACCTTTTAATTGTAATAATAGTAACATTTATTGAGCACTTACCATGTAAAAGGCTTTATGATAAGAATTTTACACGATTGTTATAGTTAGATGTTAGGTACAATTATATACCGTATTTAGGTTAAATAAAAGATACTTAGACCATTCTCTAACCTGTTGCCCTAGTTTTATTTTATTAGTGGTCAGTTCATTGGGGAGTAAAATTATGTTTTTGAAAGCTTATAGTTTTGGAACTTCCAGATAACATGACTTCCAGATATTACAATGGATTAGTTGGTTATTTGGCTTTCACTTAACAAAAAAAAACATAAATTTTTACAATATTATGTTTTTTATTTTATACATGATTTAAACTATTTTTTTTTTACAGAAATCCTTCTGAGGTAAAATATAAATATTTTCATTTTACTCACTGATGAAAAATTAAGATGCAGCATGATGATAACCTGTCAGGAAATACACTGCTATTCAAGTAGTAGAGCTGAGGTTCCTCATGTCAATCAATCCAAAGCTCTGCCCTTATCCCTACTGTGTTAGATATCTTGCTCGGAAGGGAGATGAGGGAGTGGAGGAGCATGTGGGTAATATTAGGTTGAGAAACAGGAGACCAGTATTCTATTTTGAGATTTGTACTTTGTCAAGTAATTTAACCTTCCTGGACTTTAGTTCTTCATTTGCATATGGAATAGGTCAAAGGTTATGCACATAATACTTTTCTGCTTGTGAAATCATTTCAAGGCAGTATTCAAAATAATTATGATTTACATTTTATTTCAAACCAAATAACCTGTCTCACTTGACCTCTATTTCTTCTTAATTTTTTGGTAGTCTGCATTATTGCTTAAAGTGAAATGAGCATTACAGCTCTTAAGTTTGCAGAAATTAAAATTTTTTGTTGGAGGTATATTTTGTCTGTTTTTGGACTTCATTTTTACCTATAGTATTTTCCATATATCCATTTATTTATTCACTCATTTTTTTATCTATGATTTGCTTCTTGGCTGATAGAATATGAATGCCTGTACCTGACCAGCTGAGCTGAATTTAGTCCATTTTAGAGACCTGAGATGAGCCAGGGTTTAGGGAAGAGATAGTGACTCTCCTTCCCTTCAGACTTGCAAATAGAGAACCAAAGAATTTCTTGTTTGTTCAGTTATTAAGTAATAATTATGTTCCTGAAAAAATTTGCATTTTCAAAAATCATACCCCATAATTTAAGAGATAAGAGGTATATTTGATTTGTAAAAATTGTTTATAGAAGAGAGAATACTTATGGCTCTCTGCAAGTAAAATGCTTAATGATAATCTTAAATTGAAATTAGTACGAGGTATCTAGAAAAATGCGTACAACTTTATGAAATTTTAAGTTATTGAAGAAAAAAAATTTAAGTTTTTTGTGTAAATAAAAAGTGATCTGTTTTTACTGACCAGCTTTTCAAATGAGTTTAGCTTTGAATTGTTGACCTCTTTAAGCTATATCTTTCAGATTTTCCTTTAAATAAATTGCCAATAATCTAGGTGCAGATTAGAAATACCGTGACTAATTTGTGAATGGTAGACTTCTGTAATTTCTTTTAAATATATATTTTATTGATTTTTTACAGAGAGGAAGGGACAGGGAAAGGGACAGAGAGTTAGAAACTTCGATGAGAGAGACACAGCAATCAGCTGCCTCCTGCACACCTCCTACTGGGGTTGTGCCCGCAACCAAGGTACATGCCTTTGACCAGAATCAAACTGGGACCTTTCAGTCCGCAGGCCGACGCTCTGTCTCCAAACTGGTTAGGGCTGTAATTATTTTTAACAAGTACTTTTAATGTTTCACTCACTTTTTTTGGTCTTAATAGAATTTAAAGTGGCTTAACAAAATGCAATTGAAAAATATATGATAATGATTAGGCAGTATCAAATGAGAACTAAGATTTGCACAAAATTGAATACTGTTACTAATTATGTACAGTGGCTAACAGACCATATGTTTGGCTGTTGGGAAACAGTTTCTATCTTTAAAAATAAAGAATAAAAGCAAGCAGTTCCAAAAAGCATGCTTTTTATAATATTGATCCCTGGCATATAGTTTCCCTAGTGTTTTTAACCATTATTTTTGTATGATTTATTTTTTTCTAGTCATTCTCAGACTCTGCAGACACAATAATGCCAAAATAGGACCTAATATTTTAGGTGTATCATTTGTAAACATTTAGCTGGATTTAAAAAATTATTTGGACAATTTTGTTTTTTGAGTAAATATTCACTTATTGTAATGATTATGTTTTTAAAAATTATGTTGTATACTTTTTCTGCTTTTCTCATTTTTTTCATCTTCCTTGCTTTTTGATTTTTTTCTTCATGTCATTTTTTCTAGTCTATTAAAAATTATAAGCTTTACCTATATTTTAATAATATAGCTTTATAGAGATATAATTCACATACCACACAGTTCACCCTTTAAAGTATACAATTTAATGCTTCTTAATATGTTCTCAGAATTGCGAAACTATTACTACAATCCTGTTTTAGAACATTTTTAGCCTCCCTAAAAGAAATTCATTAATTGTCACTCCCCATCTTTCCTTCTAGCCCTAAGTAACCAATATTTTTTCTGTCACTATATATTTCTTTGTTCTGGACATCCTATATAATAAAAGCCTAATGTGCAAATTGACCAAACAGTCGAATGACTGGTGGAACGAACAGTCGCTATGATGGACACTGACTACCAGCGGGGCAGATGCTCCAATTCAAGAGCTGCTCCCACCTGTAGGCCCCAGGCCAGCAGGTGGGTGCCAGCTGGTCTCCCACAGATTGGCCCTGATTGCCGGCCAGTACTAAGGACCCTCACCTGTGCACGAATTTTGTGCACTGGGCCTCTAGTCTGTAATAAAAGTACAATATGCTAATTAGACCAGATAACCTTCCAGATGAGGAAATGCCAACCCGTTTCCTAAGCAGGGACACCGTTTTACATTTCCTCCAGCGTTGTATGAACCGTTCAGTTTCTCCGTCTCCTTACCAACACATTCCCTTTCATTTTGACGATGGCCATCTTAGTGGGTGTGTTGTGGTATCCCATTGTGGTTTTAATTTACATTTCCCTGCTGACCAAATGATACCCAGCATCTTTTCATATGCTTTAATAAGACCATTTGTGTATCTGTGGAGAAATGCCTATTCAGATTTTGCACCTATTTTTACATTGGGTCATTCATATTTTTATTCTTAAGTTGCAGAAGTTATTTATATAATTTAGATACAAGTCTCTATTAGATACATGATTTACGAACATTTCCTTCCATTCTATGCGTTGTCTTTTTACTGGTCTCATTTGCAGCAAAACATTTTTTAAATTTTGATGATGTCTAATGTTTTTCTTTTGTTGCTTGGGATTTTGGTCCTGTAGCAGAGAAACCACTGCCTGACATGAAGATTTGCACATACAGTTCCTTCTGAAAGGTTTATATTTAGGCTGTGATTCATTTTGAGTTAATACATGTGGATGCTAAAAAGTAGGGGTCCAACTTTACTATTTTTTCTGGTGGTAGTACAGCTATACTAGCTCTACTTTTGTTTTTAGTTGTTACTGTAGAAGTTATAATATGAATCCCTAATTTGACTATCTATAGTGGTGGTTAGAATCTCTTTCCTTCTCTCACAAATACAAAGACTTTTTAAACACCGGAATGCTGATCTACTCTTGTTTTGAATTGTATATTGTAGTTGTCAAATATTTTATCTTTTTTTTAAACCTACAAATTTGGTATTGTTTTTATTGACTTATGCAATCATTGTCCTTAGTTTTTAAAAATTAATTGTAATTTTACTTAAAAACAACTCATTCCTTTTTACAATTCAAGGCTGCTGCTTCTTGAAAGAAAGCAGGGAGATTGTGAGTCTCTTGGTGATCAGCTCCATTTTTGCTTAGCTGAAAAGATATTTTGCCCTCAATCTTGAAAGATAGCACACATTTCCAAACAGTTCTTGGGTGCCAGTTACTCACTCGAAGCCTTTGAAGGTACTGTTTCCCTGTGCTCTGGATTCCATTATTGCGGTTGAGCATTTGGCTGTCATTCTGAGAGTTCTTTTATGAATAGCCTGCCTTTTCTCTGGCTCACTTCTCCTTGTCTGCTGTTTTGTAGTTCCCTTATGATACACTAGCCCTGCTCTGCAGCTGCGTGTGTAGCAGGGAAATTGTAAACCCTCAGGGGTGAAACTGTATTCATATTGTTACTGTGGGTGTGTTTGCATCATCGTTTCTCCCCAGCACAGTGCCTTGCACATTATACAGTCTTCAGAGAGTCCTTGGTTGATTATTGTTAAGATTCTGCAGATAGCCCTTTTCCTACTGAAGTGCAGTTTAGAATATGTTAAAATGTACACCTAAAAATATAGTGAATGCTGAGAAATGTTCATTTGTTTTTTTTGTTTGTTTGTTTTTAAAGAAGAATGAGATTACATGTAGCATTAAAAAATTGTTTTTCCGCCGAGACCGGTTTGGCTCAGTGGGTAGAGCGTTGGCCTGCGGACTGAAAGGTCCAAGGTTGGATTCTGATTGGGGGCATGTACCTTGCTTGCGGGCACATCTCCACTGTGGGGCGTGCAGGAGGCAGCTGATCGATATCTCTCTCTCATCAATGTTTCTGACTTTCTGTCTCTCTCCCTTCCTCTCTGTAAAAAAATCAATAAAATATATTTAAAAAATAAAATTGTTTTTCCCTCATATGATTGTAGCTGTAGTAGGAGAGGGAAAAAGTATCATGGTGTTGTATAAAATTGAATTACTGACTTCGGGTTAGAATTAACATTTTTGTTTAAAAATATGAAATATAATATTTACTAATGACTGATAAATACATTAAGCTGTTACATTTAAAATCAGAATATTTTGATACAGGGTTGAATAATTTCCTGATTACTTTTTCTTTTAGCTTTAAGACTCATGGTTTATTGTTATACTATAGGTCTGGAGGGTATGGTCTTATTCCTTTTTACTTTAAGAAGGAGAGAGCAGAGAGATAGCCTCTCCCTAAAAAGAGAGAAGACACAATCAATGTATTTATCCGCTGCCAGGTATGACTAACATGCGGGTAAAACAGGAGGCTGAGATTTTCTTCAGAGTTCAGAATATGTTATCTGATATAATAAAGATGTAATATGCAAATTGGCCCTCACACAAGATGGCTGCCCCCATGTAGTCAAAGATGGCTGGGATGGCAATTGTGGGCGACCAGGCCAGCAGGGGAGGGCCGTTGAGGGCAATCGGGCCAGCAAGGGAGAGCAGTTAGGGGTGACCAGGCTGGCAAGGGAGGGAAATTAGGATTGACCGGCCCAGCAGGAAAGGGCCGTTGGGGCAACCAGGCCTTTAGGGGAGGGAAATTAAGGGGCAATCAAGCAGGCAGGCAAGCAGTTGGGAGCCAGCAGTCCTGGGTTGTGAGAGGGATGTCCAACTGCCTGTACCTAAATGGACAGTTGAACATCCCTTGAGGGACCCAGATTGGAGAGGGTGCAGGCAGAGCTGAGGGACAAACACCCTGTGCATGAATTTGGTGCACCGGGCCTCTAGTCTTAAATATAATTCATTTGCATTATCAGATTGCAGCAATGTCCTCTTAGAGTTTCCCTCACAAACTGACATCTGTCTGAAACCATTAGCTTTTCTGTGCTCTCTGTGAATGTTATAAACCTTGCCTCTGGCTTGTAAAAGAACCGCCCTCTGCTGGTTTCAGATTTCATTGCTGTAACTTATAGCAATGAAATGGCTAGATGCCATTGTAATAATTTGCATTTGGGATTTGTGGCTACAATTAGATTGTATAATAAAAGCACATTAGGAATTGCATTGCATCTACCTACCTCCAATTGACTGTGTTTTATTGGGCCAAGATAACATTTTTAAAGTGTTAAAACTAATATTTTCTGGACTCATCTCTAATATATATAATGGTCCTTTTTCGGATGCTCATCTTGTCATATTTTTAATTCCTTAATTCATGTTGTATGTGTACATGTGTATGCATGTGCATATGATTGTGAATGGCTAAAACGTTAATCCTTAGTTTTGACAGGAATGAATTCTGAATGTCAAGGAAATCAGATTTTAGATTAGAACTTAGATGTTGGTGATGGTTGGACTTAGGATATTCCACTTGAAGGCATTAGAACTGGAACTAGACCTAGGTGCAGAAATGTTGTAGTGAATAGAATGCAGAGTCCCTTCTTAAAAAGTGTTATTTCCTGGTTCCTCTCTCTATTTTACCTGAATCACAGTCTCTTGGAATAGGCTCTACCTGCCAGGTATCTTATTTTGTAGGCAGGAGGTGGGGGGGTGGGGGTGGGAAAAGTGGGTCCTCATAAATGGTGACAGAAGACTTGACTCTGGATGTGGGCACACACGGTGAAATATACAAATCTTGTAACATAGAAACCCAGGCCTGAAACCTGTATGTTCATGGTAACCAGCGTCATCACCCCAATCAATTTAATAAATAAATGAAATTTTAAAAAAGTATGAATTGTTTTCAGATTTGTAGAAGTAAATTAGCCTGATGTGGATTTTTTTTTTTTTATCACCAATTGTTGGTCTTCTCTGCAGATGGGAAATAATGAGCCACCAAAGAGAGAGCAGAAAGTAGCACACTATCAGATATAAGTGGCTGCAAAGACTGGCGATCTCTGCTCTCAGAGGTTTCAGCTGGGACATGGAAAGCGAGCCAGTCAGTCACCTGATACATTATTCCTACTTTAGGAGAGTGTCCTTTGAGATATTTCACACTCTTTGAGGTCACAAAACAGGACATGGTTGCAGAAGTTTGATTAAATGGTAATGCTCTTGAAAAGAAATTATAACAAGACTTTGTATAAAGTAAAATTGGGAAGCATTGATCTGTTAGACTATACAGGGGTTACCTTTGTTAAGTTTTGTGTATATTCTTTTAGACCATTTCTCTGCTCATGAATAAATAAAATTGTGTTTATATATGTTCACTTATATGTTTGCATGTTTTAAATATATATATATACAAATACATACATATGTATATGTATATGCATGTGTATATATATATATATATATATATATATACATACATATATATATATATATATATATATATATATATATATATATATATTGCCCCTCTTCTTCCAAAAGCTATGACAATTTATATTCCCATCATTGAAGGAACATTTCTTGTTTGGTGATTTGCTTACTGATTTCCTTCGCCTATTTTAAAATTTGGTTGTGAGGTTGTTTTTGTTTGTTCGTTTAGCTCTTGGTTTAGTCTACACATTTAGCCTTTTGTCTGTTAATTGAAAATAACATTGACTTTTAGCTTTTCAGAGGTGTCATACATCTTGCTTTGTGCCAGTTCTTTTCCTGAGTCTTTCATGTGACTGTTTATGAGTCCTCACTGATGAGGTGACTGTTGTGTGCGGAGGTTAAATAACTGACGGAGCACACATGGCTGCTAAGTGGTAGAGCCAGGATTCCAATGTAAAAACCCTTATTTCAAAACATGCCACCATTTCTTTACTTAAGAGGCTAAATGATTTTAATACAATTATTTAGGAATATAACACAAATATATAAATACGTTTGTGTATAAATAACCTTGTGTATAAATCCATGTGCCAGTAGCTCGCCAGTAGCTCGCTGCTGCCCTCCTGTAGCTCTCCGCCTGCTGCCCACCCTCCTGTAGCTCCCTCTGTCTCCCCTGCAACATGCCCCCCCGCCTCCCCTCAGAGCTTGCTGCCCTGCCTCCTTCTGTAGCTCTCTGCTGCCCGCTTGTAGCTCACTGCCCCACCCCCCTGCTGATCCATGATCCAGTTGTTATGCCATCGGTCATTACACTTCAGGTCATTACACTTCACAGCGTAGCGACCATTTGCATATTACATCTTTATTATATAGGATGACAAATAGATAAAAGGCAAATATGCAGATTGTCCCCTCCACCAGGAGTTTGGCAGGCAGAGAGTTCGATCAGGGTGTGGGCTAGCCAGCCAACCTCCTGCAGCCCCTCCACCAGCCGGCCCCACCCCTAATTTGCCCTCCACCCTGATGGGGGGGGCCGAATGGCCAACCTCCCGTGTCCCTCCCCCCATGACCTGCCCGGCCTGATCACGCGGATTGGGGCGGGCCAGCCAGACCCACCCGTGCACGAATTCATACACTGGGCCTTTAGTGCTATATTAATACTTTGGGGGATGTTTTTGCCCTGTTTCTATTTAGAACTGACCGTTGGTGGCATATTCCCCTTCATTTTCTTCTCCTATTGATGTCAGATAGCCTGTTCATCTCCTCCTGCCGGTCATTGAGCTTTATCCATCCTCAGCCCCGCTTCAGGTCACTCATGCCTTTGTTTGAAACATGCAGGGCTCTCACATTTCTTGCTGAGGGCAGGCCAGGCTCTTTCCTTTGAGAGCCTTTGGAGACCTGTACAACTCGGCTCCCCTGTACCTTTCAAGAATTGTCGAGAGCAGCGGTTCTCAACCTGTGGGTCATGACCCCTTTGGGGGGTCGAACGACCCTTTCACAGGGGTCGTCTAAGACCATCGGAAAATGCAGATATTTACATCACGATGCATCACAGTAGCAAAATTTTATGGTTGGGGGTCACCACCCCATGAGGAACTGTATGCAAGGGTCGCGGCCTTAGGAAGGTTGAGAACCACTGGTCTAGAGCAGCTTTTCTTGACACTTACTCCACACTGCTGATAAATGGGGTCATTTGTTTTCCTTCTTTCCAAACCACATTCTCTGGCTTCCTACTTGGATCAATTAGTATTCTAATCAGCTGAAGCTGACTGACTGATTGAACAGCAGATGAGGAGTTTATGGAATGGTATTTGTTGCCTCACAGAATTTTGGGGGGAGCTGGAGAACCAGGGTTAAGGTTAAGCTTGCAGGTAATATGTCCCAAATCACCTCTGAGAACCGCTCCTCTCCTGTGCCACCAAGTGCGGGAGGAACCGCCACTGCTGCCCAGCTGCTGCCACCTCTGTGCCACCGCTGTGGAAGGCCGTGACTCTGCCCTGGCCTGGCCAGCCCCAAACGGTAGCTCCACCGAGAGTCAGCCCTTTTCTCATGTGACTCCCTGCCAAACCAAAATCTTGTGCGCATGCGTCCGAAGATATGCATCATGGTTGCAGGGTATATGTTGGTAACTGGAGGTCTAAAATTTATTTTGGGAGGTTAGGCTTACAAGGTGTGAATTTTCCCGAGTGTAAAAGATTCTGCAGAAGCTGATGAGAGAAGCTTGAATATGATAAATGTCCACTATAATATTTCTGCTTCTATTCCTCCATCATAGTGTTTTCCCTCTTCATCTCCACATTAATACATTCCATGCAAAGACCTACTAGAATTCCATTTTTGAATTAGTCTGCTTGGTTCTTTTATCTGAATTTTCTTATGAATTTTTCAATATTTTTTCCCCATTATTTTATTTCTTTAAAACAATGTAAGAGCTCAGGAGTAATATTTATATATATTCCAGTATGAGTCAAACAGTTTTGGAAAAATGTAGACTAAATTGTGAAAGTTGGTTTTACCAGTCACCTCTCCTACCCTCACACTTCAGATTGCGATCCCCTTTATAGATATGCTATGGAAAAAGTTATAATCTTTGCTTTTAATTTGGCAAGTGTGATGATTATTTGGCACTTGATGGTAAGTTCATTGAGTATAGAGGCACTTATTCATTCTTTGGGCGTACATAGAGTCTACTAAAACTGTTCCTGTGTGTAGGATCATACATGTGAAGGCCCATCTAAGGCAGTAGCTGTGTAATCATTTTGGAGGCGAATGTGCAGAGAAAGATAGGAACCAAAGTAAACTCCAAACAAGAGTTCTGGTTTGGGAAATCTATCATTGATGATGCCATTAGGGAAGACTGGGACTGTAAGAATTACTCTCTATCTGCAGATACGTTGCTGGAACACTTTCTGATTATTTTCTAACTAGAGGCCCGGTGCACGGATTTGTGTACCTGGGTCCCTCAGGCTGGCCTGCAGGGATCAGGTGGAAACTGATTCTCTGACATCCCTCGAGGGGTCCCAGATTGCAAAAGGGCAGTTCCAGGGTGACACACCCTGGAATCAGGCTCCCTCCTTTCTGGTTCTGGGTGTATCACCCAAGAATCACAGCTGCCAAGTCACTGCAGCTCAGCAGCTCCTGTGTTGAGCATCTGCCCCCTGGTGGTCAGTACACATCATAGCTATTGGTTGGACTGTCAGACGATCACTTAGGCTTTTATATATATAGATAGATATTGCAGGAATTCCTTTACACATATTTCTGATTTGAATTAGAGTTTGGGGAAAGCACTAAACTGCTCAGATTTGGCACAGATTTCCACAGTTCAGGAAAAATGATGAAAAAATGTAGTTTTCTAATAGAGTTGTGTCTGAGTTGTCAGTGCTGGATTATGAGTAAGACCTGTCAGTGGGGAGCTGCATTTTTCTTTTAAAGACACAACACTTAGACTAAATGGGATGAATATAACATCTCAGTAGATGCTAAATGGCATACATTTTGTTCTGAATTCATTTTTAGAAAATGTTTGAAAGCTTGATCTGTTTCAGATAAACTTAAGGGAATAATAATAGTGATACTAATTACTCCCTTGTGTTGATCCAGTGTCTCTCAGAAAGTGCCGGGAAACTTGTGCAGACTTTTGTTTTGGCTTTTAGCATTTTGCCTTTTGTTTTCCTGTTCATCACACTAATTTGAATTTTTTTCTCTTTCCAGATCACTCAACTTCAAGCGGCACATTAACTTTTAAGTCTAGTCGATCATTGGTTACTCTTCCCACCGCCCATGTCATGCCGTCTCACTCCAGCGCTTCCGTTTCCAAACACAGGGAGTCATTGACATCCGATGGCTCCAAATGGACGGCCAGCCTCCTGCAGACATTGGGAAGCCTCAACAAGGGGGAGCAGGACTCTTCGCTAGACATGAAGGACTTCCGGCCCCTCCGGAAGTGGTCATCTCTCTCCAAACTCACTGCCCCGGAGAACGGCAGTCAGGGTGCTACAGCACACACTGAGGAGTCCAGGAGTGGTCTGGAAAAGACCGGAAGGGGCAAGGCTCTCACATCACAACTGAGGACGATCGGGCCCAGCTGCTTGCACGATAGCATGGAGATGCTTAAGCTAGAGGACAAGGAGATTAATAAAAAACGATCATCAACCCTGGACTGTAAATACAAGTTTGAGAGCTGTAGCAAAGAGGATTTTAGAGCTTCTTCCTCCAATCTTAGGAGACAGGCCTTGGACATGACGTACAGTGCCTTACCTGAAAGCAAGCCCAACATGACAAGCTCAGAGGCTTTCGAACCCCCGAAATATCTACTGCTGGGTCAGCAGGCCGTAGGCGGGGTTCCCATTCAGCCTTCTGTGCGGACACAGATGTGGCTGACAGAGCAGCTGCGGACAAACCCTTTGGAAGGCAGGAGCACCGAAGACTCTTACAGCTTGGCTCCGTGGCAACAGCAGCCGCTCGAAGAGTTTCCGCAGGAAAGCGAGACACCCCTGCAGGTAAGGCTCAGGGCCTAGCGTTTGCTTCCCTCCAGTGGAGGCTGGGGGTACAGTAACGGCACCCGGACAGGAAGCAGATGGCAGCGTGGCCATAGGCTCAGAGTGTTAAGCTTTTTCTTTTGCCTGAAAGCAAGGTGAGCCTAGATGCTGTCAATGCCAAATGGCATTGACAGACTGAACTTAAGAAACATCTGTGAAAAGCTTGGTCTTTACTTCTCGTTTGTGCAGTGGACATAAAAATAAAATACCAATTCTAGAAAAACTTGAAACAGAAACATAGCATCTGGCTTGTTATCATAGAACATTAATTGTGGAAATATGAGGTCCTGGATTTGCTTCTTTTCTGTCAAATACAGAACCTAAATTCAGTATTCCTGGACCTCAGTTTTTGTTTTTGTTTTATTTTCATTTTTTTTAATTGAGATATAATTGACGTATCAGTTTCAGGTATATGGCATAAGGATTTTATATATTTGTATATTGCAAAATGATCACCACAGTTAAGTGTAGTTTCGTTTACATCTGATGTTTTTCTATGATGAGAACTTTTGAGATTTACACTGTGAATCCTCACAGCTTTCAAACTTATAATACGGGCCTCTAGCCCTGCGCCTCTGGGAACCATCTCCAGTCTGTTGTCTGTATCCATGTGTTTTTTGTTTTTTAAGATTCTACATATAAGTGAGATCATATGGTATTTGTCTTTGTCTGACTTACTTCATTGAGCATAATGCCCTCTAATATTCAACCATGCTGCCACAAATGGTAAAGTTTTATTCTTTGTTACGCCTGGGAAATATTATATTGTGTATAGGATGGGGCAAAAATAGGTTTCTAGTTGTTTGTGTGAAAAATAATATAAACATTAATAAATAATAATACAAGAATAAACTATATTTCGCATATCTACAGCTGTAACCTACATTTTCTTTAGCTATTAATACATTGATAGACATTTAGGTTGCTTTCATCCCTTAGCTATTGTGAATAATGCTTCATTAAAAAGGAGCATGTACATATCTTTTCAAATTAGTGCTCCCCCCACAAGGCAAATTGTTGGATCATATGGTAGTTCTATTTTTAATTTTTTGAGGAACCTCCGTACTATTTTCCATTATGAATGCACCAATTTACATTCTTACCAGCAGTGCACAGGGTTTTTCTGTTTCTACATTCTTATTCACATTTAGTCTCTTGTCTTTTTGATAATAGTCATCCTAAAGGTGTGAATGATACCTCATTGTGGTTTTGATTTGCATTTCCATGATGGTTAGTGATACTGAGCATCTTTTCATATAAACCAATTAATTCTAACAAAAACCGCAAAATTTCCCTAGAGCAAAATTTTAAAATTCTTACTTATTCCTGGTACTAATACAAGTGTTAAAGATTAAAAGAATATATTCTATGGAAGAAAAAGGAGATCACTTACCCAGGAACCTCACAAATCTGAATACAACCCCAAACACACAGAACTTACCACGAGAACCCTTAACACATCCCGCATGCTGCCTTCGCTCTTGTGTTGAACTATAGTTCTTAAAATCTTGGTTATGTGTATTTAAAGCACTTACTTAGACAGAAGGCATCATTATGATATCTGAATTACAAGTCAGAAAAGGGCAATTTAACCAGATTTATTTGTGATTTATCAATTCAAGTGACTGAAAGATAGAGTCACTAAATTTTAAAAATACTGTATGTATTTTAGTTCTCCAATGCTTGTTAGAGGAGACTTGGATCAGGCAGTCATTTCCCCAGTTGGTCTTTGCACAGAATTGTAGTTGACCAGAGATGCTGAAGTGGGGCGATAGAAAGGTAACTCAGAAAATTGGTTGAATTTAAAGGTTAAGTGTTAATTCGCTCCTTCTTTCATTCTGCTTAGATGAAGGAATCTCTGCCCTAAACAAAGTTTTCCCCAACCTAACAGTGCAGCGAGGGTAGGCATCTTGAAGGTGTATTGTGGAGCAAAACTTATTTTTAAATCTTCCCAGCACATGGTAGAGGAAGAAAACTACTGAGGGACAAAATTTGCTCACATCCTGGAAAGTTCTACTTTTTTAAAATAATATATATTTTATTGATTTTTTACAGAGAGGAAGGGAGAGTGATAGTTAGAAACATCGATGAGAGAGAAACATAGATCAGCTGCCTCCTGCACGCTCCCTACTGGGGATGTGCCCGCAACCAAGGTACATGCCCTTGCCTGGAATCGAATCTGGGATCTCTCAGTCTGCAGGCTGATGCTCTATCCACTGACCGGCTAGGGCAAGTCCTACATTTTTATTAACCCTATTTGGGATGATCTCTATAAGCTTTAAAGTTTTGGAGTAGAAAGATAAAACTAGGTAAACAAAACTCAGACACTTAAATTGCAATATTTAAATGATCACTTCTTATCTAATTCCCTTCTTGGACTATTACAGAAAAAAAAATATTTTTAAAAAATGTATTTTTATTGATTTCAGAGAGGAAGGGAGAGGGAGAGAGAGATAGAAACATCAATGATGAGAGAGAATCATTGATCGGCTGCCTCCTGCACGCCTCCTATTTCAGATCAAGTCTGCAATAGGGGCATGAGCCCTGGACTGGAATTGAACCTGGGACTCTTCAGTCTGCAGGCTGATGCTCTATCCACTGAGCAACACTGGCTAGGTTCAGAAAAAAAAAATCTTAAGTAACTTCTCCTTGGAGTGTCCAGTGCTTTTTATTATTTTAAAAGCTCTTATCTTAGTTTTTAAAAAAATTCTTTAAGACATTGACTTCTGTTGAGTCTAATTTTTACATGGAGGGAGAGCTATAATAAGGATCCGCTTATTCTCTCATGTGAGCATGTGTATGATTTTTAAGCACAACTACAAAACTCTCAGTGAAAATAAACTTTTTAAACCAAGAAAAGGAATCTGGGAGTCATGGTCTAACACCATGACAGGTTTATATAAACGTTGTAGCTCTTGGAGTGTTTTATCTCATTTGCTCCTCACAGCCTCCTTCCCTCTTATTTTCCTCCAATGATTAATATTGTACAGGGAAGTTTTGGTCTTCTGAGGACTCAGTCCAGGATCATTAGTGAGTCAGCTTCACAGTCTTCTGTGCATTAGTGTTGATTCCCACGTTTTCTACCAAATCAGCGACAGTGCGGGTAGTGTAGTGCTCTGAGGCATTTTCCTTTGTGAATGGAGAGAAGCATCTGTGTCCTGGGCTGGTTGGGGTACAGGCCTCCATGTGAAATGCCCACCGAGGTCTTTGATTCTTTCCCCTCTCCCCCCACCCTCCCCGAAGCTGTCTGACCCACAAAGAGAAAACAAAGTCTTGTTTTTTTCTTTGGAAAAATGTATGTCTTTCCATGTTCCTGTTGCATTTTTTCTTGGGGGGAGGGTCTGGATCTGGAGAGTGTGTACTTCTACACACAGCAGTATCCATGGGGACATATTCATTAGTTAGTGAAAAAGCATATAAGTGAATTTTATATACATGCTTTAGTAAAATTAGTAATACTTGATTTTTTATCTGTCATCTTTCCTATATAGTATTAGAATATAATTTTTTACACATTTTAAAGTGTGCTGTTACTTAGAAGAGCACAATTTTTTTTTGAAAATTTATCATTTTTCCATTTTGCCGTAAGACTAAAAATTAAAGTATAATTCATTTCTAGGTAGAAGGAAATTCATTATTTTATGTAGGTCTGCCCTCTTGTGTCTGTACTAGAAAATCTTCATCCTAATGGGGATAGTCACCAAAAACAACCCACAAAATCAAAACTGCTTATATTAGAATTTTTATGATAATACATCCTATCAATCATGGTGAACTAAAGAATGATTTCACTGAGTTCAAGAAGGTCATTTTAATATAAGTGATTTGCATTAAATAAACATTGTAAACTAAATATAACAACATTTTAAAAGTAGTTTTTAGAACTGTGAAATTTGGAATTTATTCTACAGTACAAAGTATTTGAGCACTTGGCATTTACATTTTAAAAAATACATTGCTTTATTATACATCATGCATGATAAACAGAATAAATAACATTTAAAGAATGGGTTTTTGTTCTGCATTATACCTGAGTTACAGTGTTCTGTAATCATCAAGTAGGTTTTAATTTCTATTAAAGGCAGAATGAAAAACAAAAATCTTGTAATTTATTAAGGAAAGCGTGGTATCTGCACAGTTTGAAGTTGATATTGTGATGAACAACATATTGAAAGGGATAGAGCTTGTTATTCCAAATTTCCCACTTACTTATAAGATCATGCAGCTAATTATAGAACCTGGTTACTTTTTGCATGGGTAATTCCACCAGTGAGGTGAATGTGTGTCTGATTTATAAGCTTTCTAGTTGATATTAGGGGTCTCTAACCCATAGATAAGGCTTTGCTCAAGAAATGGCCTTGTCACTATGAGACCCTTTTCCCCTCTGTTCCTCAGCTGTCAGCGAACCTCCTCCCATCCCCAGTACTGCTCAGGAATTCAGAAAAATTTTAAAAATCATGTCTCTATCACTATTCCGCTGCCAGCACTGGTGTTACAAATCGAGGTCAATGTTCACTTTTCAAATACTTTTAGTAACTTAGTAACCATATTTTAACAAATCATACAGTAAATCACATGTTCTCTACTCCTTTAATACTTGCTACATTAGTAATATGTCTTGAACTAAAGTTAAAATTATTGGATGATACGGTATGTGTAAACCATTTTAGACTTAATTTTCAACCGAGTCCACTTAAATTACCAAATTGATTGAATATATTTTTCATTACTAATTTTTACTTCTGTTGTTTTATGAGTAGTTGGAAGATGGGAAATAGAAAATGTATTCAGCAAGAAAATAATTATAGATTAGCATTGTGAGACATATGATTTAGTATAGTAGAGTGGCCTACCATAAGTGTTTACCATCTGGTTGGTAGATTAAGGAAAGTAGCTATATTCTGTTATAAACAATAAGAAGAAAAATTCATTTCAAAATGTAATAAAAGAATTAGTTTTGTTTTTCAATACTTGAAATGCTATATTTTTCTTTTCTTTTGTTTGCCTACAGTGAGTATGAGGATAGAAGACAACCTATAAAATAGTCTTAAGATTTCATGATTCCAAAGATAGAGTATGCAAGTTATATACTGTAATTCAGATAATCAATACAGTGCCATAAATTAAGGTTAGACTCTATTCTATTAGTATAGTAATTATGGCTAATCACACTGTCAACTGTTAATTTAACCAGCACTTCTCCTTTATTTATCATAATGTCCTAGAGAAAATAGATTTATGGTTATCTACATGTACTAGCATTCTATAATTCTTTAAAAAATAGTTAAGAGAAATTTTATTTACGTAATAATATGGTCTTCTTTTTCCTATTTGATTCTCATGAACTTCAAACAATGTTAAGGTAAGTATAGGAAAAGAATGCAATTTCTGTGTTAGAATGGAACTTATGATAGTTACTAAAAAGATATCTGTATTATAATAATAATAAAGAAAAAGTGAGGAATCAGTGGGCTATTTGAAATAATGACATGACATTTGAGTGATTATTTTGGTACTTGGTAAAGACCTGAAAAATACTTAATAAACATAAAAGAGGCTTTTACAGTACAGTATAAATCATATTTATCCCAAACAGTGAAGTTAATGCTTTATATATGAAGTGACTTGTTAGCAGTACAGTTTCAAAACTAAACTCCTAGTTCATCCTCAGAAAAGATTTGGGATTGAAACTTATAAGCTCGGTTGCGGAAATCAACAGTTACATTTTGCACACTTACAGTCATTTTAAAGTTAATTTTGAAAATAGAGCCTTTTTCATGTTTACAAGATCCAGCAGACGAATACATTGGCTAATAATTCCTTCTGAACCTTGACCTTTTCATGAATGTCCTCTTCCTGGGAAGCGGTCTCTATTCCCCTCTCCGCGGGGGACAGGCTTAGGCCGATGGTGACAGGTGACAGCACTGGACATGGCAGCGGCCCTTCAGAGCAGCATCACGATGATGCAGATCAGCAAGAGGCATATTAAGATGAGACAGAAGTTGATGAACAGGTTCTGGAGATTCTGACGTGCTTGTTGAGGCATTTCAATGGTCGAAGCTCTTCTTATAGCGGAGCGAGTGAGGTATTGCACTTTCTCCATGGCTCGGCAGGCAGGGAAGTCTGAAGTTTTACAGGATCGAGAGAAGGGGAAAAGTGGGCAGCCAGAGGTGAGATCCCGTGCGGCAGCCTGCAATGTAGAAAGAGTACATGGATTAGGATCACAAGTGCAACCTGGTTTCTGAACAGGAAAAACACAATTTTATATTAATCTTCCTCAACGTTATTTGTGTTTATCACATCTGATGTCTCTGTAGTCTGTACATGTGTGCGCGCACACACAGGTGTTTCCTTGTTTGTCCTGTCTCTGGGTTTTTTTGGTGAAGGTCACCATGATGTTGTGTTTGGAATGTAATAACTTTAGTCCTTGCCTCCTCCTCTCGAAATGACTAGTTGTTTGAGGGTGCACCTTGTTTTGGACTATTGTCTTGAGCAAAAAGTTCTTACATATAGTTTCACTAAGACTATATTTCTCTATGAGCATAATTGTTGTAAGCATTAGTGTCTTAACCGCTTTAGAGCAAATCTCATAAGAAATGCATACAGTAAATTATTCTTTGGCTGTTAATCTAGTCCAAAATAAAACAGTTAAATGAGAATTGTTTGGCCAGGACTACAGATTTAAATATCTGTCATTCCTTTCTGTGCTTTCACTAGAGGCCCGATGCACGAAATTCGTGCAAGTGGCTCGGCCCCCACTGCCGCCGCGGCTGCAGGCCTCTGCCTTGGCCCCCACCTGCCACGAAGGACGTCTGGTCTAATTAGCATTCTATGCTTTTATTATTATAGATAGTTTTGTAGAATATGCTATTTTAAGTAACATTTTAACAAAATGTACTGAAGATTATCAGGTTCGAAAGTCATCCTATATAATAAAGAGCTAACATGTTAATTAGACCAAACAGCCGAACGACCTTCCGGACGACCTTCTGGAAGGAGCTGGGGCTGCCAGGACTGGCCGGGGCTGTGAGGGCCAATCCCCTTGCACGAATTTTGTGCAGTGGCCTCTAGTAGCAATAAAATCATCATTGTCTCACTATCTACCACAGATGGCAACTATTTATGAATAACCTGTACTTATAGGCAGCGAGTGGCATTTGCTTTTCTTTCAGAGCTCCCACAAGCTGTTCTGCATGATTAATTTATTAGTTGCTGCCCTATTATTTGTGATAATTAGTAAAACAAAATAAAACCTAAAGCAACACATCACTGTAGAAAGATAACAGCTACTAAGATTTGAGGATATCTTGTTGTCAATCAGGATACTTCTATATAAATTTTAAAATAAGAAAAGTTATGGAATAAAAAACCATCATTAACTGCTTAGAGATTATATCTGTTGACATTTGTTGAAATAGCATTGTTAGTCAAGATGTTATTGCTTTACTCCAGCTACTAGATTTAATTTTCTCCCATCTCTTTCTATCCGATGAAAACCCAGCTTAAGCTGTTAGCTCCATTTTTGTAGGGACTAGTGATGAAAAGAGCAGAAAGGAGAATGAGAGAGTGGGAAAGAGGAAGAGATGGATCAGTGATACCCTAGCATTCATTTTAACAAGTGAACGCTGTGGTAAATAGTAGTTAGATTCTGTAGTTTCAGTACTTCAGCTTGGCTGTATTGTGATTGGAAGTATATACTAGACCCACTTTTATTGCTGGAGACTCTGGCCTCCTCCATAGTGTTTGTCTGTAGTAAAGGAGTTCTCATTAGCCAACGTATCACACACTTCATTCTTTTAAAGAGTTGCTAACAACCTGGATTAACCTAGATACGTTCTCCAACAATTCTTAATTGTTCAATACCAGCGGCTGTGACTTAATTTATCTGTAACACTCTCTACTTAGAAAATGGCAGCTTAAATTAGTTATATACTTAATTATCTTTGTTTCAGTTCCTTAGATAAAAAGAAATAGAAATAAAGGTGTTTTTTTCTTATTCTTTAAGAAAATGCATTTTTAAGTTGTTTCTGCTTATATTTGCTTATAGTAGATATAATGATTTTATACTATTGGGTAGTTGTGGGGAGGATTTTCTTTTGCTTTTTATATTTGGATGTATAAGGATATATTAAGAGTAAAGTTAAGAAAGGAGTGAGAATTAGATTGGCAATTTCTATTTGAGCTTGTATTTTTGTGCAGGTTTCAGACTTAAATTGTTTAAAAGATCTGAATTTAAAAATGGTTTTGAGACAAAACATGGAAAAGGAGGAAGCTAGCCAGTTGTTCATCATGAAGCATTGTATATACAAGAGTCATTCCCTATTATGACACCGGTGAGTGGTGTGTCAGTCACATGAAACATGTCACCTTTCCATAAATACTTCATTCCCTTTTATGATTCTGTCGTTTGCACATGTTGTTCTGGTTCTGTCTGGAATGTTCCCCCCACTCCCCCACCTTGGATTCTTTGCCAGGCACATTTCAGTTGATACTTAAGGCCCAGGTTAAATATCACTTCCTAATAAAACCTTCCATTAAGTTAGAATGGTTATCAGCTCTGTAGCTTTCAGTAGGGTATTAGTGTTATCAATATCAGGATAGCAGTCAGGCTGTGTTTCAATTTTGATTTACATGTTTGTGTCCTCAACTAGATTTCTATTTCATGAATAAAAGCCACTTGTTTATTTTGTATTTTGTCACTTGATGTATAATTGGTGCTATTTGAATAACTCAGTGAAGTTGAATAAGGGATTTTTATGATTTCCTTTAGTATTTTTGGAAAATTGATGATGATCTAAGATAGTGCTGTGATTAACAGATTAACCAATTAGAGTAACAGGATTCCATATTTGACATATAATCCCCAAACATTTCTCAAGTCTCTTCTTATTACAGATGAGGAGAGTGAGGCTTAGAGCGTTTACATCAGATGATTACAATTTAGAAAAGTTATTGTCAGTGATTAACAACATTAAACTGAACTAGGTTTTGTACAGATGGGTATTTAGAGTTTGTGAAATACAAAGTGGTGTGCCCTAAAGAAATGAGCTCTCTCCTGATAAAAGTATGAGGAATATACTTTAAAGATGATCTCATCTTTCAATAGCCAGCTATTATTCAAAAAGGTTAGTTTGTTCTTGGAAGCAAATTGAGTATAAAGATAGTGGTTTGTTTCTTGTCAAACTTAGAAATGTTATCATTCTGAAGTGATTTGTAGTCACTTTATAATCTTATTAGAGGCCTGGTGCACGAAATTTGTGCAGGGGGGGTGGGGAATTGTTCCTCAACCCAGCCTGCACCCTCTCCAATTTGGGACCCCTCGAGGGATGTCCAACTGCCTGTTTAGGCCCAATCCCAAATGGGCAGTCGGACATCTATCTCACAATCCAGGACTGCTGACTCCCAACTGCTCGCCTGCCTGCCTTCCTGATTGTCCCTAACCACTTCTGCCAGCCTGATCACCCCCTAACTATTCTCCTGCCAGCATTATTGATGCCTAGCTGCTCCCCTGCCACCTGTTTGCCCCCAACTGCTCTGCCCTGCAGTCCTGGGTCCCCCCAACTGCCCTTCCCTGAAGGCCCAGTCACCCCGTACTGCCCTCCTCTGCCGGCCTGATCACCCCTAACTGCCTTCCCCTGCTGGCTGTCTTGTGGTGGCCATCTTGTGTCCACATGGGGGCAGGATCTTTGACCACATGGAGGCAGCCATCTTGTGTGTTGGGGTAATGGTCAATCTGCATATTATTCTTTTATTAGATAGAATAGAGGCCTGGTGCATGGGTGGAGGCCAGCTGGTTTGCCCTGAAGGATGTCCTGGATCAGAGTGGGGATTCCTTTGGGATATGGGGCGGCCTTAGTGAGGGGCCTGTGGTGGTTTGCAGGCCAGCCACGCCCTCCAGCGACCCAAGCAGAGGCCCCGGAATCTGGGATTTATTTATCTTCTATAATTGAAACTTTGTAGCCTGGAGTGGAGGCCTTGGCTGGCCAGGGTGTGCAGAAAGCTTGGCTTCCTCCATCACTGGGGAAACCCAAGCCTCCCTCCTGCTCTCTGTGGCTGCAGCCATCTTGGTTGGGTTAATTTGCATACACGCTCCTGATTGTTGGGCATGGCTTGTGAGTGTAATGAAGTGATGGTTAATTTGCATATTACTCTTTTATTAGATAGGATGCTAAAAGTAAAAAACAACTCTGCTTCAGATGCTGAAGTTTTTGTTATACACATTCAATTTATTGGACTCCATTTTACAGTGGTACAGTCTGAAATGTTCTGAGTCCTTTTCTGAACTTCCAAAATTTGTGCGATGATGATAAGCCAAAATTCATTCATGCCAGATGAGGCTTCCTGTTTCATGTTGAGAATTGAGAAGCTGTGTGTGGGAACAGCACAGTCCTGCTTTCGGAGGTGTCTGCGACCTTTACTATATCATAACAATATAGATGTCAGGAGTTTATCTTTCTTTCTCTGCAGTCATAACCATTCTGAGTTTACAACTCTCCCTTCTTAGAGCCAAGCTCTCACAGTAATATTTGGTGGAGAATCTAGAAAAAGAGTTTCACTTTATTTTATCTGAAACTTTTAAAGCATTCTTTTGGGATAACCAGAAATAGATTATATTGGGAAGTTCTGAAATTGCTTCTGGCTTAAACAGCCATGAAGACAGAAATTAGCTCTTACCCTCTCCCCAATTCAAAGGATGATGATAGGTGTAAGTTGGGTATTTGGAACAAGAGGAGTGAGGACCTTTTAAAAATTAATTACTGAAGCCCTAGCATTAGAATATTGAAAATATGAAAGATGCTTTTTAGGAGTTCAGTTGTAGAAATGCCAGATCCCTGTCTTTTGAGTAACATGTAAGAGGCAGAAAAGTGCCCACAGAGTTATCTTGTGAGTCTGTGGCATCTATAATTATTGTAATTTTTGGAGGGATGGGAGAAATAACTCTTTACTATTCTTCAGAGGGGTTCAAAGCCTTTGCTTGTTTACTTTTCTTTCTTTTGCTCAGAAAGATGAACTTGGGAAGTAAATGCAGTGAAGTTCAGGATAGTATCCTGTTTTCTTGAGGGGGAAGAAAAAGACAAACCACAGGCAGCTCTGATCCTTCAGCAATTGTGTGCCGCGTTGAGCAAATTTTGGGTGAAGGTACTGCCTCAGTTTCTGCAGGAGTCCTCACTGCGTCATTTCCTTATGTGTTAGCAGATGCATCTTGGCAAAAGGAACCTCAGTAAACCTTTGAAACATTCCATGGTCTGCTTTATGAATTCTAGGCAATTAATGTGTATGCTGAGTATTCATCCCACCTATAGTTTAAGTATTTTTATCCCTTACAGAACTCTCTGAACCAGTATTTGGGGGTGCTCCCTCTGCTGAATTATAAATTTCTGAGATTTGAAAACCTTTATTTGTGGAATTCAGATTTTTGCTTTCCTCTTATCTTTGTTTGCTTATTTATTCTTTTAGTAAATGTGGTCATATTATGCTAGTAAATTCAATCTGAGATTTTTTTTAATCCCTCCCACCCCCCATTTATTTAGTTCACAAGATTAGAATTCTGTATAGATTTGAGCTTACAGAATTTGTCTGTATTGGTATTATTTTGGGATTTTGTTTTTTCCTACTACTTGTTGTCATTTTTGTAGATAATCTAGAAATGATTGTATATGCAGTTCTTTTAATTTATTGAATTAAATCAGGACAGTTCGTCATTAGATTTATCATTCTGTTAGCATCCAAAGTTTTTTTGATAGAATTATTTTCCTTTTGAGGTTGCCTAATGCTAAACTTGGAAGTTCTAATTGAAGTGAAATGTGACAGCAACATTTCAGAGCTTTGTTAGTTCATACTGGCTATTTGAAAGAATCTTCAAGCTGCTTCTGCCTGGTTCTGAAAAGAATTGTATAAGCATAAAAATCAGTTTATTTTCAAACCTTAAAATTACTCCATAGCCCTAGCTGATTTGGCTCAGTGGATAGAGCCTGTGGACTGAAGGGTCCTGGGTTCGATTCCCGCCAAGGGCAGGTTCCTTGGTTGCAGGCTTCCAGTTGTGGTTGGGGGCATGCAGGAGGCAACCAATGGATGGGTCTCTCTCACATCGGCATGTCTCTGTCTCTCTCTCACCTGTCACACTGTAAGAATCAATGGAAAAAAAAATCCTTGTGTAAGGATTTAAAAAAGAGAGAGAGACTCCTTAATGAAATGTTTCCATTGCTTTAAAGCTGTGCCTTGAGGAAACTTGAACAGTACAGGATTTTCTCTTTGAAATTGGCACATTGCTGTTGCTGTTTTGTCTGTAGGCTTGTCTTCATTATGTTTATTTTGTTAATATTAATTTATTTGCAATTAAAATATTATTTTTAACCCTGCAATAGTTGAGAGTTTAGATTCTTCCTTGGAGAAAAGATTATGTGGGGAGGTAGTGCAGGTGAACTTTGAAGGAAAAATGGATGCCCAGTTAAATATATCCCCTAAGTGAGAGGATTTTTTTAAAGGCCTGAAGGTGGAGTACATTATAAAAAGCACTAGAGGGCCCCAGTTGACTACAAGTATACTGGGGTGGAGATGTACACTCAGATCTTTTCATGTATATGTGGTAATTAATGCATGAGAATTATATAGGGTGAGATCACTGAGCACTATTTCTAGAACGTTCAAGGAGACTGCATAGTTTCTGGCTTAGGTCACTGTTATTTAGAAGAATTATTTCCTGGATTTCTAACCTTCAAGGTTTGCTCCTTTGCTGGTATGGTCAACACTGTGTTAATTCACAGCATTGATGAAGGCTAGTGATTTCCAATAGACAAAATTCCTCTACTCAAGCATCCCAAAATATATGGGGTTGAATATTTTAAATGGTAGAATGTGAGGAGGTCAGAAATGAAATTAAGAAAAATTAAAGATTTAATATATAACTGGGACAAAGTATGAAAAGTTTTGAAAAGTTAACTTGGATTTTAGGTTATCAAAACTAAATAGATTAAAGGCAAGAGTATTTCAGCAATGAAACAAGTTAAAGGAAACTTAAGTTTGATTATGTTATTGTTTTTTAAAGTCTGTGTAACTATTTTGAGTCTTGCCTCCCAGGGTGTGTTACTTAACTAAGGTCATCTATAATTTTCTTATCTCCCTGGCTTTGAAAATGATCAGGATAATATTATATAGGCTATTAAGGATGTAATGCCTTATGCACAAATAAACTTTAAATGAAATGGAGTGATTTAAATTACAAGTTTGCATACTCTAACTTTGCTTTTCAGAGTGCCATTGATAGTATTTGAGGACTTTTATTTTGTTTTTCCAATGTCACAATTTATTTTTAAGCCACATTAATCTGTGGATAGGATGTGCATGTGGTTTAGAGTTAGAAAATCTTGGCTCTTGGCCAAGGCTCCACCATTTCCTAGCTCTGTGACCTTGAGAATTCACCTTTTCACATCTGTTTCCTAAATTGTAAAGTAGAGATGCAGTGTGAGACATATAGGGAACTAAGAGGATCAGATGAAATGTTTGCATACACCAGTGCATTTAGAAAATTGTTCAAGAATAAAGAAGGAAGTTTTAATTGAATCTTTATTTCTAGGATTGGTAATAAATATACAGTCTTAGAAAAGTAATCTAGTCTTTACATTTAATGTGTACTTAAAATTTTAGTATATCATATAATTAAAATGTCATATAATGCATTTAATAAGTTAAAAATATTCTTTATTTTTAACTATTTTATCTATACAAATATTCTAGCTCTAATTAGGGAGATTAAGAAATAATATGTACAAATATGAACCAAATGCATTTTTCTCTGGAATATTTTTTCCTTAATGTTCACTGAAATACTATTGAAATAATTTTTGAAAGTTGAGTTTTAGGAAATGACAGTGATATATGACTGATGTCTCTTAATAAAGAAAAGTACCCTATTTATTTCAAGTGTTTTTTGTAACTTAAACATCTTTTGCATTTCTTCCGTTTTATTCCTTCTGACTCTTTTTTAGCACTTAATTTTAAGCCACATAGCTTTATAAACAAAGACCATACTTAAATTTTACCTTATGATAGAAATGAACTAGTTGGGATAAATGTCTGGCACTGATGCATACTATTTGAAATTTGAACAATAGTCACTGTTAATCTGGACACACTATCTGCGGAAAACTTTCATAGCAGAATTTATGCTCTTTCTAGAAATTGTCAGGTTTTTTTTTGGAGCAATATGTGATGTGGTGACATTCTGATACTACAAAGACTCACAAACATCTCATTTGAAATGTGATGATGTAATTTGGTATTTGAGTGAAAATGAATAAATATGCATATAAAACACCTGCACTGAGTGACTTCTGTGTAATATCAGTATGCTGTGGATAAAATGATATTCAGAGGCAGGTTATGCTGTGGATAAAGTGATATTCAGAGGCAGGTGGGGTGCCCCAGTAGACAAAAATTAAAAATGATTTTGCATGCTGTAAGGAAAGCTGCTTGTGGATATACAGTGTTCTTGTTTGTGTAAAGCAGTAGAGTTAACATTTGTCATAGGAACTTAGAACTCTAGAGGTAAATTTTATTTTGACATACATAAAAAAATAGTGAAATAAAATTGAAGTATTATTCTTTATGCCATGACTGAGATTTAAGAATGAAGACACATTTTATATATTATATTGAGGATTATAACATCTTGAGTAGAGTAGAATTCAAACAGAAGTTATACAATTTATTGTGGCATCTTTATTCCTGAGCATTTCTTTCAATTTTTTTTCCATTTTCCTTTACCCCCTCCTAAATGCAGGAGGGGAAACTGAAGAACACTCGGAGATAGTAACTTGATAAAGGCATATTCATTAAGAGGCAGAATAAACACTCATTTTATCATATTCACTCAAATGAGATATGTAGGGATGTTTTGCTTTTAAGTTAATGTCTGTTTTTAAAGTGCTGCAGTACTATTCTGTAATTTTAGAAAGGATTTTGCATGTGTTTTTGACAAGTGTTTTAAAATTTCCAAACTCGTTATTGATGCTGTAATACTGAATTTATTTTAATATAAATAACTCAATTTATTAAAAGCTTGGATTTTTTTTAGCAGTGTTTGTTAAAGTTGACTGGGCTTTACAGCAAAGAAAAAAGTCTTCAAAAGCATTTTTAAAAGTTTATATTATATATTTTAATACCAGTGTATTAATATTTCCTATAGAGAATTATAATGATAATATTGAAATTGTCATGCCAGTAATGTGCACGTCGTACAATCACACAACTCTTCATGGTATCCCAGATGTAAATAGCCCACTCCCATCCTGTTTCTTATCAGAGTGACAAACAAAATGAAGCCATTGTCTCTGCTCGGAGAAATCGACTCATCACTACCGCCGAGAATAGTAACATCATTGAAAGATACTTTAATTGGCAGAAAAGCACTTTTAAAAAGCAAAGTAAAAGCAAAAGCCAAACCAGAATGACAAACCAATAATCAGGATCCAAGATGAATAACCCTTATCATTTCAAAGCTGTCTTATTCTTTCGGGCGCTGAATGGATAAGCATTTATTTAGAAATTAAGCCTTTTGTCATAGCAGACATTGTATTGTCTAACTTTGAACTAAAATTTACAGTATGCCATTCTTTTTTAAAAAACTCAGTAAGTTTGAATGACAGAAAGTGTTACCAAAATCAATGAAATTTATTTCTTACCTTGACTGTTGTGATGATCCCAATATATAGAGTATTATGAGTAGTATAAGGTCTAATCGGCGTTTAGCTGGAAAGTTTTCTCTGTTACCAGATTTATGGGAACAATTGAAGGAGGTGGAGGAGAAAAAGTGTTTTAGGGAGGTCTTATGATGTCACACAGGAATTCTGAAGTTATGATTGGTTAGCCATAGTCTTATCACAGCCAAACTTTTTAGAATGCCATTTGTCTTACTTTAGGTGTGGAAAGGTCATTAACATTTTTATGTCTCCTTTTCTTATTTTTAATTTTAAAAAGTATGAGACAGATGAATGAAATCATTTTGGGGTGTAGAAAGAAAGCTCTTTTTAAAGACTCACGCAGCTTTGGGCTTAGAAATGATTGTATAGTGAGAGTGATAATGTTGAAGAACGAAAATAGTTACATTAATAAGAATTTTAATAGAGTGAAAATAACAATACTGACTTAAGCCAAACAACTTTTGTTGACTTGCTGTTATTTTAATTCTGCAGATTCATAATGCTAACTCCTAACAAGACAATAATTAAACATTTTCACAGAAAACAAATTTTCTACTTTTTCCTGTTTTATTTTTACATTGTTTCCCCATACTTGCCTGGTATGTATGTCAGGAAGCCAGACTAACAACTAATTTTTGGTTTTAAGTAATTTTTGGCTAAAGTAAGAAGTAACAAATGTACTTAATACATTTGTGTTTCCTTTAATTAGGGTTTTAACACTATATCAACAGTGATTCTCATATTTAACTGATGCATACCACCACAAGAAAAGTTGTACTTTAAAATGGAAGTATTTAGGATTTTATAATAGTTGCATTAAATTACCATAAAATATTACTAAAATTTTAATAAGTTGACACAGAATCAAGCATAACATTCTAGACAAAGAGAAATAATCACAAATTCCTAATCGCTGGCATCCTAGTTAATGATACTTTTTTGACAGTAGATGTGCATGTGTTGGAAGTTTTTGTGTCATATTTCTAAAAGGAAATGCCTCATTTAATGCAGCAGTTTTCCTAAAATTACTGTATCAATGAAATCTTAGTAAATGGGATGACATTTTGGACTTCCTGTATTGGTTTATCTTAAGGTAAAAGTAGAAAAAGAATTCTTTTGAAAAGCCAGGCATTTGTTACTAATTTATTCTGATTTTTGTTTACGTATTAGATTTACTTAAATCACCAGGCCTGCAAAGTCTGACTTTTAAGTCTCTTCTGTAGTTTTGGGAGAATATTTGTTAATATTTAATTTTTTAATACTTAAGCAGAGCGGACTCAGCCTGCTTTCTCATGGGTAACTAAAATGTGTTGCAGCGGCTGCTGTGTGTCCTTAAATGGAGATGATTTTGGCTTCCTCCAAAGAAAGATAAAATCATTCTCTAGAGCAAAATCTTTCATTATTTAAAGAATCAACTAAAACTAATAGGAAAATTATATTTCTGCAAATACCTCCTGTGAACATCGCTAAGGGAAAATTTACAACTTAAAAGTAAAACCCAATATTAAAAACATTACGTGAATGTTTGACATTTGCTCAGTGTTCTATAAGCATTTTTTTTTCTTTCAACCTTTTCATCATAAGAATCTCTTATTATCAATTGCCAGTGATGACTGAAATACAAAAGCCAGGCTCAGAATACAAGCATAAAGTGGTTTACAGTTACTTGTCAAATATGACATATCTTCTGAGAGACTGAAGATTCCAGTTCATATGTTTGAGTTATAATTCACTGACAGATTGGCATGTTTGAGTCTGCTTTACATTTGCCTGCCAGATATACATTCATTTGCAAATGACGCTTAGGGGCTAGCTCAATGTAGAATAGGAGCCTTTAGTTCTGAGAAAGAGAATTAGTAATATTAGAAACACATATTTGGATAAACGAAAGAACTGCCACGGACTGAATAGAATACGCCATGAATATCTCGCATGTTGCTGTATTTGCTTCGGAAGCATACATAGGTGTGACTCACATGCATCAGCACCCACCGTAGGATGATATTTCCTGTGTGTGTGTCAGAGTTAGTGAGTACACGCACAATTTTACTTTTCAGATTTGCACAAAAGTGGGAGGTTTCTGTTTACCCATTTCCTTTTGGTTAGCTGTTGCTCCTCATTATTAGTCCACAGGGAGCTTAGAAAGTGTCACATTTTAGTTTCAGCCTGATGCAGCCTACACATGTGGAAACACAGAAAGTTGTTTAATAGCAGAATTGGTGAGCTGTAGTGTAATCAAGAGTATTCTTCAAAAAGTCCACAACCAGGGGCTGGAGACTGCTTTTGGAGCTGCTCTGTCAGAGTATTAAATTGAAGTCACACTATATAATTCAAATCCACTTGTGGTCACATGACCATATGCAGCTTCCCTAGCCGCCTGTCTGTGGAATGGGTTTGTTGTGAGGGTTTAATGAGATGTATGGGTAGTGGCTATTGAGAGATTCTGCTTTTAAGAAGATGATCCTTAGCCTACAGTCCACGGATAGAGTCCAATGGCCTTGAACTTGGACAGGAAAGATGACATCTTTATTTTTACCAAACTCTCCATGAGATGTAGCACTTCTTAAGTTTTGACTATACACCACAAATTGCAGAAATGTTAATACACTTGATGTCACTATAGCAATCTCAGAAAATTTCAGAGCTTGAAATACTGTTGATATTCCTCAGTACTTTGAAATTACCATAGTTAGACATGTTGTAAATACTGTAGTTTAATGTATTAAAGAAGCATAAGTATTCCATCACAGATTTGTTTTTAAAATATAATTATTTTAGGATAACTCCTTTTCTTTCTAGTGCTATGTTTTTTTTTTTTAAGCTGGTACAATGAACTGTATTGATGGTGCATGATAAATAGGGCTCCCTAACCTTCTCCCCTTCTTCAGGGGGCATTTAATTTTTAGGACAATTTTAAATTTGCAGAATTAATACAGATATAGAACAGAGGGTTTCTGTATAATCCACTCACCATTTCCCCTATAGTCAATATTCTGTATTAGTATGGTACCTTTCTCACAAGAGATGCACCAAGACAGATTATTTTAGCGAATGCCCATACTATATTCAGATTTCCTCCGTTTTCTGTAGTTCCTTTTTCTTCTCCAGCATCCTCTCCAGGATACCGGATTGCATTTATGGCCATGTCTCCCTCGGTCCTATTTGCTGGGATAGTGTCTCAGACTTTCCCTTTTTGATGACCCCAGGCGTTTTGAAGAGTGCTGGTCAGATATTTTGTAGAATGTTTCCCAGTTGGAATTTGATGTTTTTCTCATGTTACACCGGTTAATGTGTTTTTCAGAGGAAGCCCATAGAGGTTAAATGCCTTTTTTATCACATATCAAGTGTACATGCTATCAACATGATTCACCACTGTTATTGTTAAACCTGATCACCTGGCTGAGCTGTGATGTCCGTCCGGTTTCTCCATGTAAGGTTACTCCCTGCCTCCTTACTGCACTCCCCGGAAGAAAGTCATATGCGTAGCCCACACTTACGCTTCCCTGCCTTTACAGTGGAATGTCTATAAGCACTATTCGGAATCCTGTGTATTTTATGTATATAAAACATCCTACGGACAATGGAATTCTATGCTGCAATAAAAAAGAAGGAATTCTTATCATTTGCAGCAACCTGGATGGCACTGGAGAGCCTTATGCTTAGTGAAACAAGCCAGTCAGTGAAGGAGAAACACCACATGATCTCACTCATTTGTGGAGAATAAAGAACATTGTAAACTGATGAACAAAAGGATAGATACAGAGGCCGTAAAACATCAAACAGACTGTCAAATTATAGCAGGAAGATTAAGGAGAGGTGGGGTAGAGAAGAGATCAACCAAAGGACTTGTATGCATGCATATGAGCATAACCAATGAACATAAGACATTGGGAGGTTAGGGTATGCCTGGAAGGGGAGGGCAATGGGAAGATATGCATACATGTAACACATTAATAAAAAAATATTGGGGGAAAAATAAAATAAGATGCTAAAAAAAAAAAAGAACAAATCAGTAGGCTTTAGCAGTCTTCCAGAAAAGTCCATGGCATGAAAATTGAGAACTCCAGCGTGAGAGGATATTTCTGTGCTGTATGGGGCAGCCCTTATTTGAAAGAGGACTGAGTTCTCACGCAGACTCCAAGCCGGACCTCTCGGTTTGCTTTTTTAGGCCCCGTCTTTCTAGCTTCATCCCTTATCACATTCCTCCGTATTGTGCTCTGGCCCAGGGTAGCTGCCAGCGCCTCTCGGAACAGGCCATTGTTCTATTTTCAGCCTCTACTCTTTTTGTAGGAACGTCCTTCTCACCAACCTTTCTGCCCATCAAGTGCTCTTGCAGTCTGTAACTGCTGCTCAGCCCTCTCTGCCTGCTGTCAAACGGTTTTGCATGTACCTCTGTTACCATGTCTCTTTATTGCGCTTATATGTGCCTAGACTGCGGGCTCCTTGAGAGCCGATCCAGGAACTCCCATTTATCCTGCTATTTATGCTGTATAGCACTGTTCCCTAGTACAGAACCTGGCTCATAGCAGTTCTAAACTCCTGATTAAATGGATGATTGGAGGAGTGGATAAAGGAAGAGGCAGGAAAGATTGCAGGGTTGGTAGTGAATGAGTAGTCCTGCAGACGTAAGGGATAGGGTCAATTATACTAAAATCCTTCTCCATTTTAAGCTTATTGTAGTGCAGGAGGAAGAGGATGGGAGATTAGGGGTGAGAGTAGAATAACTGGGAAAGTAAGTTTTTTTCTTATTTAAAAAGGTTTAAATATATTTGGAGGGTAAGAGTGAAAAAAAAAAAGAGTGAAGCACAAAGGAAGTCCAAACCATAAACACACATTCTCTAAACATATTTATATTTTGGGCATTTTTATGTGATTATATATTAAATGAGTATTGGTTTTACAGCATATAAATGTGCCATAATATATTGAATCAGTCTCTTAATGGATATTTGGGGATTTATAACTTTTACCACTGTAAACCATATGTAAATAACCCTGGAGGAACATCTGTGTAAATACATTTGACCTCCCTTTGTCTTTTTTAATCTTGGCTCTGTAAGCTTGCTATAACTAAATGTCAGTTTATTCAAGGATAATCAAGTTCTTAAATGAATGTGATTTGTATTTGAATTCCAGTTTAGTAATTTTTGAAAGTTTTGGTAGTTAGGTGACAGCATTTTCTTTTATATCAATAAACTCCGTTGATAAAATTATTAAAATGGACTTTTTCTTGGTGAGGATTAGACTGAAACTGGTCAACCTGCAGAGTCACCTTACTCAGCAGTCCCACTGTGGCTTTCGGTCAGGTGCCTTTTTAACTGGGCTCCTGCACTAAGGATGGGGGAGACACCTACTTTAATTTAGGTCTGAGCCTTGCTATAAAGACTTTGATTTTAACATTTAAGTCCTTGATTGTCTCAGATGGGAGCCTCTAAAACAGTGGTTCTCAACCTGTGGGTCAAGACCCCTTTGAGAGTCGAACGACCCTTTCACAGGGGTCGCCTAAGACCATCGGAAAATGCAGATATTTACATCACGATGCATAACAGTAGCAACATTTCATGGCTGGGGGTCACCACCACATGAGGAACTGTATGCAAGGGTCTCGGCCTTAGGAAGGTTGAGAACCACTGCTCTATAGTGGTTGTCCTTCAGTTACACAGCTAGTCCTTTTTGGGTTTCTAAGACACAAAAGCAAAACTGAACCTTGGTTTTTCAGTGTAGATGATTGTTGAGAAGGTTATGTAAAATGGATTTTGATATGTGGAACTCATGTTTACCTCATCCACCAAGAGATGTAAGTGTCTTAGTGAAAAAGATTAGTAAGTTTACTTTCTTGAGGTGGAGACATTGTCATTTTTTATCAGAACTTTAATATACTGAGAGTTGTCCATTGTTTTAATATATCTCAGGACATCTGTGCTTTATCTTTAACCATCTTCGAATGAAAGTTTATAAACACAGCAAAAGGATCTGCACATATCATCTGCTGTTTTCATTTGCCCTTGAGTCGGTCAAAGGTGGGTGGTAAGTGGATTCCAGGACCAGCCAGCCCTGCGTCAGTTTCCAGAGATGCTTTTGGCGGAGTTGTTTATTAATGTATTCGTTTTTATAGGTTATTGTTTAGTCGGGGCCATGATATCTGAAGAGTTTATTTTTTATTCCAGCATTAATAAATTGACATTTAAAAATCTAATGAGAAAATAAAGTATCTAAAAATTCAAAATTTGGATAATTAAAAATCTGTGTAATGTATGTGAGAGAATCAGAAAGTGCTGGAGACTTCACACCTCCAAAATAGAACCCACTGTGGCCACCCATGATTATAGTCCACATTTATCTCTAAATTGCAAGCTAAAGTTAAATTAGTTATGTAGGTTACTCAGAGAGTTGCTAGGTCTGAGCGAAATGAGGCTAAATCAAGTCTGGAAAACATGATTTTTATTCAGATGTTAAGTTTGTGGACTGTTCTTTAAACTGTATCTTTAAAGTGTATATATTGATGTTACATACATCATTGCTCTGAAAATGATAATAGAAATTTTAAGTAACGGTGATTTGGAAGATGGCAGCCTTCTGTAGATAATTTTTAGATTGCTCCACGTTCAGCAAAGACTGTCAGGTTCTGTGCTGAGTCCCAGGGGTTATAAAAGATTACGGCCTGGCTTACCAGGATACAGACTAAACTGGAAAAGGAAACACTGTCCTGATTACTATCATAATACTCTAATTACAGTGCCTTCCTGTGCAGTTGGAAGTATTTTTAGATTTATTTTTTTGAAGGCTGAGAATTATACTTGAGGGATTGTAGTTAATCGTCTTGTTTTTGTTGTGTGCTATGGGCCAAGTAATAAACTAGGCTCAAATCACTAACATCTCTGGTAGCTAAACATTTTAGAAAAATATACGAAGGGATGTTAAACTGAACCGCAATCAGCTTGTTCTGATTTTGTAATCTTGTATTTGCCTTGCTCCTCGGTCTTGGATATCCCATTTTCCCCCTTCACTTTGGCATTGAGACTGTAATAGATTGTGTGTTGTGCATGGATCTTTCCTTTGTTGGCATTAGAAAAACACACCATGGTAATAGAAACACATATTGGACATAAAACAAATTGATTTTTGAGAGGGGACATGTGCCTTCCTGGAAATAAAGGGTTTATTAGTCATTAGTTGTTTAGCACAGTGGAAGGACATCAGTAATACCTCTAGGTTCTCTATTTTTATGCGCATGTATTTTTATGACAAGGAAAAAAAGATATATGCTCTTCTCATTAGTTTTTTTTTTAATCATTTGTTTCTAGGGTCTTTTACCATTGAAGTTAGTAATAAAGGCAAAACAAAGAAATAATACCATTAACAGCTCAGTTCTTCTATAATTTAAATTCCAAGTGTCAAGATGTAGACTTGGGTCTTTAATAGGTCACTCTAAGGAAGAAGTTATGGATTGAATATTTTTTATGTTTTTTTTTGTGTTTTATTCTGTGAAAGTGTGTAGTAATATACTTCATAAATAACTACATGGACTTAGTTAATATATAGATTTTTAGTAAATGTACCACTCTCTTAGTAATATAGTAAGATACAGATTTTATTTTAATGCACAGTTCTTTTAGTAATCATATAATCCATGTTTTTCCTTCTCTTGCCGAATCAAAGTTCTTTAAATTCTCTGTAATTTGTAGTTCATTTTCATTTTTGAGCTTTATGAATTTATTTGGGGGGTGAAGCATTAGGATTATTTTACCAAAAAGCTCTGATAGGGTATCTCTTCAGATAGACGGTTCCAGGAACCAGAGGAAGCTTTGCTGTGCTGTTTGACATGCTGTGAGTGGCGAATGAGCTAAGGAACAAAAGCAAATGAAGGTGAGATAGCGAACCTGAAGGATCGCAGAGGTTGTATTCCAGTGAAGTGTGGTGGCGCTAGATTATCTAAATTTAACGGTATGTCCAGGACGAGGCCAAGGAATTTGGAGCTATTTTCAGCTGCAAATAGTAAGCTTATTTTAGAAGCTTGTTTGACCATTAAGTGACATATTTTGGCAACTTTTCATATCATTGGGTCTCATCTCAGTAGCATGTTTTTGGGTTGTTGTAGATGCCCGCTATCCCTATTCAGGTCTGAGCGGTGGAAATGGCTATTTACAGTAACAGGTAGATTATATATGTATGTATTATAGGCCTGTGAATCTGGATGACTGGGTCTAGATGCAGAGGGTTATGATTTTTCCTTGGCTGATAAACTACTGTTTTCTTCTCTAAATCATCATTGCAGTACCGTATCTTATCTTAGGTAAAATATCTAAATGAGGACTTTTCTTTTGTTCCTGAGTCTGGTAACTGCCAAATATGTATGAAAAATGTTTACTTGTAAAAAGTGCCATAGTTCCACCTGAACAGATTTTGATGTTTGTTACTTTGATGACATCCTTTCCATTCCATATTTTAAATTAGCTCAGTCAGTTTTCATATTATGAAGGATTGTCCTCTATTTTTTTTAAAGATATATGTTTTTTATTTCAGAGAGGGAGAGAGAGGAAGAGACAGAAATATCGATGAGAGTTATATTCCTTTGTAATTATCTTTAAATCTCATGTTCATGTCAGTTGAAATTATGTTATTCAGAAGCTATAAATATAAGTTGTGTATTCATAAGTTTAAGCAATTATGTTCTCCTTGGTTACTTATATTGACAACAGTCAAGTAGAAATATGACTAACTGCTTGAAGTTTTAAGAACAGCAGAAGAGTAATTTTCTACTTTATTGCTATGTGAATTTTGAAACATTTTTTTTCTAGAAATATTCAAGCATCTCTTCAGTGTCTTATTCAGCTTCCATCAAAGCAATATCTATGCTTTCTCGAATATTTTACTACCAATATATAACTGCCACAAAATGGTATGTCTCTCCTGAAAGTTACAGTTTTATTGAATAGGAATTCTTAGTGGTTTTCTTACTACTGAGGATAAAAGGGTATTTGAATATAAACTACTTTTCTATTTTTTCATATTTTGAAGCAGGATTGTCCCTATCTTTAAAAAAGTGTACTATATTCATTTTAGAGAGGGAGAGCCCATAACCCGGCACGTGACCTGACTGGGAATCGCACAGTGACTTCTGGTTCAGAGGTCACGCTCAACCACTGAGCCACACTGGCAGGGCTGTCCTCTCTCTTAACAGAAAACCTCTTTATTCTCCTGGAGCAGGCGTGGGGAACCTTCTTTCTGCCAACGGCCATTTGAATATTTATAACATCATCGGTGGGCCATACAGAATTATCAGCTTAAAAATTAGCCTGCTCTATTTGGTCAAACATTTAATGTACCCATGATGCCTTTGCAGGGGCCAGACCAAATAATTGTGTGGCCCTTATATATGGCCTGCGGGCCGGACATTCCCCACCCCCATCTTAGAGTATGGACAATCTTTAAAACCAGCTGTAGGTTGTTATAGGGGAGAAAAAATAATTTTATTTCTACCCTTCTGAGTTAGTTCTTAGCTGAGACGCCTGTAATCAAAGATGGTTAACAAGAGAAAAAGAAATCAGTTTATTAATATGTATATATCTCTCATGTACACATGGAGGGGCTCAAAAAGACAATCGGGTTCCCTTTGCAGGATCTTTAGGCGGGGAATGGAGTTCACAGAAGTCTCTCCCTGCATGTTAGTTTCCAGTGCTTGCAGCTCAAAACAGTGTCAAAGCGACACATTTTGGGGTGGCATGTCCTGAAGTCCCACAGGCATATTTTGTCGTATCAAAACGTGGCACACACAGTATTCACTTCATCTGGTCGTGTAGCTGTTATTTGCATGTGTAGAATAGCACTCAGTGTGAGAAGATGAAACTAACATTGTCATATATAGTGTACCTTTGAGTACTTAAGTATTGTCCCCTAGCAGACAAGGTCTTCATTTCCCTCTCAGTTCTACTTTAGAGAGAAAAACAAAGTATAGGTATTCTGTGTGGTGATTATATATTTTGTTTTTTTTGAGGTCTTCTGTCTACACACGAAATACTTCACTGCATTAGCCTTAAGTGTAATAAGAGCTCCATTCTATTTAGTATGGTATTTGGCAAGTCCTTTATGTAGTGGTCCATCCTGCCAGTGGTTCAAACCAAGTAGTATTAAACCAAGTAGTATTGCCATTTGCTTTTTCCTTGCAGACCTATTTTTTCCTTGTGTTTACTCCCTCTCTTTCTTGCTGCTAAATCAAAAAAAGGCTTTTCCTTAGGAAGTTGTTAGTATGAGAAATTTTTTGAGAAGATTACTTATAAAGAATAGAATAATCTCTTCTTGAGAAGTTCATCATCTAAGTCTAGGCACTTGTCTTATTCAAATAGGCACAAGATTATAACGCAACATAGCTTCAAATATTATGGTATAGGTCTTTCCCGAGGTGCGATGATCAGAAATGGAGGAGCCATTTTTAGATCTTTGGAAGAAGAGACCAGAGATCTTTAAGTTACCCTATATGTTTTTTGTTAAGTGTGATAACAATGTATAAAACCAATATTTAATATATTTTCAACTGGTAAAAACTTATTAATTAATATCTAACTTAGTATACACATTAAAATATAGTTACTTTTAGTCACCAAATAAATGATATATTTAGCATGATAAACTATAGCACAGATGTTTCACCGAATCATTCTGGTAATTTCCAGATTTTGTGTTGACTTTTGGAATTATTGATATGGTATTTTGTTTTGCTTAGCTTTTATTGTATTAATTTTTGTTTGAGCTACATTTGACAAAATAGATTCTGTGAAATGATTTGCCTAATAAATTGATAGTCATTCAGTAACATGGAGTTGAAATAAGTAGAGACTTTCTCTTAATATCAACAATATTTGTTTATGGTGCTGAATCTTCTCTTAGTTTCTAAGAACAGTTAGTTTCAGGGTTTTTTTCTAGCCCTTGTGATACAATTTGCAATAGCTTCTTAATTAGACCAGAGTAGAACAATTTGGTGCTCTTTTGTGGGGGTCCCTGCGTATGAATTCTAGCTCTTCCAACTAAATACATGTTGGTAGTATGTTGAGCTGGGAGATTGGGGGGCTGACTAGTGCAGGAATCCATCAAACAAAAAGGATGCCTTCATGAATGAACAGGATCCTGAGAGCGCTCTTTTTTATGTGCCAAGAAGTAACTTTTTTGTGTGCTGGAATGTCCTGGGCAGTGGCGTGGGTGGTGGAGAGGACATTCAGAGGGCTTAGGCAGTAGCTAGTTACCAACCACAGCGACAGTAATTTAGTATTGTGACAACTAACTTATCTGTATTGGTGTAGAAGCTGAATATAAGCCTGAGGTGTATGTTAGGCAAAGGAAAGAGTGAAATGCAGAGATAGAGTATCTGATTCACCTGCCTCTGTAACTGTGTCACACTCCAAATATCTGCCCATCTGACAGTTACGTATTCTGTTGTCGCCTAGTTTCTTCTCTTCTTCGTCTGTCCATCTTGCCCTGTCTTTCTGCCTGAAACATCCCGTCCTAGTATACTTGGCAATCATCTTAACTTAAAGGGTTACTCGATGACTAGTTGATGTCACACAATTAATGATTTATTTAGAACTAGGTCTTGTCAGGAGCATCTTTGGAAAAACAAAGGATAAAAATATCGTTGCTTTGTGGTGTCTCTATAGCATCATTTAGCTTGTCAAGGAATTTATGGTCCTACTTGATTTACCAATGTATTGGTTTCCTGGAGTTGCCATAACAAAGAACACAAACCAGGTAACCTAAACAAGAGAAATTGACTGTCTCACAGTTCTGGAGGTCTGAAATCCAAAAGCATGGTGTCAGCCGAGTTGGTTCCTTCTGGGGGCTGGGAAGGAAGAATCCGTTCCAGGCCAAGTTTCTTTCTAGCACTTTCCTGGCAATCCTTTGTTTTCCTTGGCTTGTAGATGCATCACTTCAATCTCTGCTTTCGTCTTCCATGATGAAAATATCTCTCCCCTCTGCATGTGCATGTCTGTGCTCAGATTTCCCTTTCTCCATGGAACATGCTAGTTAGAATCCACCCTGATGACTTCATGTTAACTTGACTATATCTGCAAAAACCCTGTTTCTGAGATATTTGGGGTTAGCACTTCAACATATCCTTTTGACAGGACACAGTTCAACTTAATACACCGGTATTAAATTTTTGTTTCGGCAATAGAAGTTTGAGGATATCTGTCATATTGGTTTTTATTGTCGTTGATATGTTTTTAAATATCTCAAATTTTTCAGAAATTCTAAGAATATTTTTTTCTAAATGATATTTATACTAGAGGCCAGTAATCACCTAGATTATCTGCTTAATATGTTGTCTATGAATATGTTTTCTATGGATATATTTTCTACTTTGTGCAAACATTTTAGCTTTTGAAATTTTCATGTAATTAAATGATGCTGTGATGAATGGCAATTTGAAATCTGCATGCTACAGGCACTGTTTTCACTTCCTTTTGGAAACCTTTCTGGTAATGTTTGTCTACTAGACATTGTATATTCTTTTACTACACTCTTTCTTTAGGAAATGATGGATCTCTTTTCCAGAAAGCTTCCACAGGATAATGAGAACAAGGTTTTATATATAGTAACACAATGAGCCAGATTAAGTGTTCCATTGTCACTAGTTCTTCCTTAGACTTGTCCATTTACTTTGGAACTTCCTTGATGGTTTTCAAGTTATGTTGTGTTCACAAATATGATTTCAGATTGTCTTAACAATTTTTTCAAAGGTGGAGTTCTCCCTTTTTTAATGAAAATCATTGGGAAAATACTAGATGCTATATAAATATTTCCTTTAGACACTTCTAGAATACTAACAGTATAAACATGTTTGTGCAGGTTTTGGCTGGATCATCTCGCCAAAGTTATTCACCTTCTGGCTATCAGGATTTCACAAAGTGGGAATCAGTGTTGAAAATAAAGGAAGGATTACTAAGGCAGAAAGAAATTGTAATTGATCGGTGAGTCTATTTTATTTTAATTACTAAATATTTCAGACACATAGAAATGTAGTCTTAAAAAAATACTTTTGTATCCACTATGTATAGTTTAAAAAATAAATAATTTTACCAAGTATATTATCTGTCTTTCCCCAATCACAGTCCTTTTAAGGACCACACACAGAACTAAAGGTTGGTTGGTGGGTTGGTCTGTCTGTCTGTCTTCTACCATACTCCCAGTTACATTAGAGTAATGCATTATTTGGAAACTCATCTTCTTTGTACATGTTGCAAGTTAGCTGCAATGTTAATGAGCTATCAAAGCTGCAAGTAAATGTTTGTATTTTACACTTAGGAAATGTCAAATTGGAAAGCTACTTTAATATCATTTTCTTTAATGTATGTTAGATATGAAGGCACAGAAACTATGATAATCAAGAATATTTAAAGTAAATGACTTTACAGATAAGAATTTTGGATAGGGGGGTATATTCCAAAAATTTTGTATGTTTGAGTACCAAAGCTCTGAAAAAAAATCTTATATACTTCACAGTTTTCTGATTATTTTGAGCAATAAACTAATATTATTTAGTTATATTATCTGTGATATGTATTAGTTCTTTGTCATTTTTGCATACCTTTGAGATAATTAAACATGCTCAGTATCATGGTGGTTGGGGAATAGTTTGAGGAGGTGTTTAATCAATGCTAGGTACACTAATTTTCATGTGCTTATATGGGATAAAGTAGTCAATATTTTAGCTTTAAAATTAAACACTAATTCAAACTTTTAAATATATTTAAGAGTTGAAATTTCAAAAGATTTTACTTAGAAAGTAAAGACCTACTAGAGTATGAACTAGAGCATAGACATCTGGACTTCCTTATTTTCTATTTTCTCTTGAACAGAGCCTGACATATAGTATATGCTTAATGCTTGATAATAAAGAGTCTGAAAGATAGCTTTAATTGATTTTATGAAAAAGCTTTAAAAATGCTTGATATCTCGAATACAAGTGAATTTTGTACCTATGAGTAGTCACAGACCCACAGCTGGTATATATTTTGAACACTTGTAGTTTAGTAGATTGTATAATCCTGAAATTAATACTTTAGTTTTTTTAAATTTATTTTACAATTATAATTGACAGACAATATCATATTAGTTTCAGGTGTATAACATAGTGATTAGACATTTATATACTTTATAAAGTATCACCCCGATCAGTCTAGTACCCATCTGGCACCATAATAATTGACTATATTTTCCTATGCTGCATTTTTAAAACAACATTTTTTATACTGTGACTTCAATTTATGTTTTGCAGGCAGAAGCAACAAATCACGCACCTACACGAACGGATAAGGGATAATGAATTACGGGCACAACATGCCATGTTAGGACACTATGTAAATTGTGGGGATTCTTATTTGTCTAGTTTGCAGGTAAGATTACAGAGGATTTCATAGCTGTTTTATTAATAAGGCATTTTAATTTTATCCTTGGACTTGTTCGATGCAGGGTTGCCACAAATTTTCATTTGTAAAAAATGCGGTAACTGCCAAGTGTAATTATGACAAGCATGATAAAATGAGGTCTACCTTTTTTTTCCTTTGGAGAAATGTCTGTTCAAGACCTCTGTCCAATTTTGAATGTGGTTGTTTGTTTTTTTGATGTTCAGTTTTAGACGTTCTCTGTGTACTCTGGACATTAATCCTTTATCAAATATACAATTTGCAAACATTGTTTCCATTCTGATTTGCCTTTTTACTCTGTTGATAGTATCTTTTCATGTACAAAATATTTTAATTTTTATGAAGTTCAATTTACCTACCTTTTTTTTTTTTTACTTCTGTCTTTGGTGTCATATTCAATAAATCACTGCCAAATCCAGTGACATGAAGCTTTTTGACATTTAGATCTTTGATATATTTTGAGTTAATTTTCATATATGATATTAGATAAAGATTCAATTTCATTTTTTTACATGTGGACAATCCAGTTTTCCCAGAACCATTTGTTGAAAAGACTATCTCTTCCTCATTGACTGGTTTGGCATCTTGTCAAAAATCATTTCACCGTATATATGAGAGATTAGTTTATCCTTGTAATTTTATTATTTTGAATAAAGGCTTTTACTTCAATAGTATAATTATTATATTACCAATAATATGTAAAATATAATGTGTACCCAAAAGCTGAATAAAACCCTTTCTGACACAGCATCAGGCCAGTAGAGGGCTCTCCAAGCCAGTTAGCCAGGACAGAGAAATATGGAAAAGGGGCTAGACTACTAAAACTACAAGGCTTTTAAATTATGTGTATAATCAAAATATTGTTGAGAAATTTGATTTTAGTGTAGTTAATAAAAGGGTGATACCTGAAGTATTAACTGGATAGATACAGAGAACTGATTAAATGGAAGGGGTTAGAAGAAACAACAAATATGATGATAAAACATTTCTTTAGCAAGGGGTTTTTATCTTGAACCTATGAACATTTTTAATTTTAATGCACAGCATTTTGTATATGTACATTTTGGGGTTCATAGCTTGTTCATCCTAATTCCAGAACACATTAAACAAAATAATACCTTAATATTCTGTATATTCTAGGTTAAATAAAGTAAGTTTTTGAAATAAAATAAATTTGTAGATGAAAAACATGTTTTTGAGAAGTAATTTCTATTTGAAAAATTTTAATAACCTTACAGTCCTGTGTGTGTGTGTGTGTGTGTGTGTGTGTATCTGATTTCAGTTCCAGGATCTTATTCAGGGACTCTCACAGCTAGCTTGCTTTACTTTTTTTTTTTTTTTTTTTAGATGTAAAATATGATTTTATGTAGCTACCGTTAATTTTTTTAATTTAAAAACTATTTTAAATATAATAATGTTACATGCAATAAACATTAATATCTCAAGAAAATCTATTTTAAATATGATAATGTTACATGAGATAAACACCAATTATTCAAGAAAAATGATCTTATATATAATAATATTACATACAATAAACATTAATATTTTAAGAATAAAAGGACTTTAAGTATAATAATATAACCCAAACTGTACTAACATAGTATGATATCACACAAGTTGTAGGAAATATGAAAAAATTTTCAAATAACAGGATTATTTCTTTTAGTCTAGAATTTTTCCCCCTCTGGCTCTATTTTTGTTTATCAGTTTATGTTGTTCATTATATTCCACAATTGGGTGAGATCGTATGATATTTATCTTTCTCCGACTTGCTTATTTCACTTAGCATGATGCTTTTAAAGTCTGTTTTGTCGGATAGGAGTATTGCTACTGCAGCTTTTCTTTTTTTTTCATTTGCATGGAAATTTTTTTCCATCCCTTCACTTTCATCCTGTGTGTGTGTCTTTTGTTTTGAGGTTGGTCTCTTTTAGACAGCATATAGTTTGGGTCATGTTTTTGTATCCATTCACTACCTTACAACTTTTGATTAGAGCATTTAATTCATTTACATTTAGGGTTATTATTGAGAGGTACTTATTTGTAGCCTTTTTAATTCTGTATGGCTAGGTTTCTCTCTCTGTTTCTTCTCAGCAATCCCTTACAGGAATCCCTTTGGATTTCTTGTAATGTTGGCTTGGTGGTGATGAACTCCTTTAACCTTTTTTAGTCTGGGAAGCTCTTTATTTGACCATCTATTTTGAATGATAGCCTGGCTGGATATAGTAATCTTGGTCTCAGATCTGGCTTTCCATTACCTTGAATACTTCATGCCATTCCCTTCTAGCCTGTAGAGTTTCTGATGAGAAATAAATCAGGTGTCAGCCTTATGGGAACTCCTTTGTAGATAACAGTTTTCTTTTCTCTTGCTGCCTTTAAGATTCTCTTTTTATCTTTAATTTGGAGCAATTTAATTATGATGCATCTGTGTGTAGGTCTGTTTGGGTTCTTCTTGTTTGGGGTTCTCTGTGCCTCCTGAACTTGTGTGACTTTTTCCTTTACCAGGTTAGGGAAGTTTCTACCATTATTTATTAAAACACCTTCTCTATTTCTTTTTTCCTTTCTCCCTCTTTTGGCACACATACTATTCTAATATTGTTACCTTTCACATTGTCCCACATCTCCCTTCAGCTGTCCTCCTGTTTTTTAATTGTTTTTTATTTTTGGTTCACTAATTGAGTGATATTTTCAACTCTGTCTTCTAATTCACTGATTCCATCCTTAGCTTCCCCTAATCTGTGTATTCCTTCTAATGTGTTCTTTACTTGTGTTATGTCATATTTATCTCAGACTGTTGTTTTTTTTCATAGTTACTATATCTTTTTTTTCATACTGTTGAGCATTTTTAACATCATTACTTTGAATTCTGTTTCAGATAAATTTCTTATCTCTGTTTCATTTATCTCCTCTTCTGGAGAACTTGCTAGTTCTTTTATTTAGGGGTTGTTTCTTTGTTTCCTCATTTTGGTTGTCTGGATTTGTGACTGTGTTTTAGGTAGATCCTCTATACCTCTCAATCTCTAGTGCAAGACAGTGTTAAAACCTTTGGAACAGTTTGAGTTCTTCAACACCTCATTTGATTTTCATATGTATGCCTATCTAGAAAGCCTTTCTGTAGCTACCACACATACAGCTATCTTAGTAGTTTGACAGTTTCATTGTGTTTTAGTGTGTGACACTTTATCAAATGAGGGGCAAACTGGAATTCATGCCAAGATCTCTTTATTGCTAGAGCTTATATGTACTCTCCCTCATTTCCAATTTCTTTTAATTTATTCAAGACAAGTAAGTCTTTAAGTCTTCTTACCTGTGTTTTTTTTCCCCCCTAATAGCCACAATATGAGAGCACTTCACTCCAGAATCCATTTTCAGACCCATCAGTGTCCAATTCCCAGCAAGAGGAACTTGAGCAAAAGCTTGCATCTACCGAGAAAGAGGTTTTACAGCTTAATCAGTTTCTCAAACAAAGACTAAGCCAATTTAGTGAAGAGAAGAAGAAATTAGAGGAAAAGGTAAGTATTTTTAATGAAGTTATAACGTTAGGCCAACAACATTTCTTCAGCATGCATGAGCGGACCCCATCAGAAGTGAGCAAAATCGTTAAAAAGTTCATTATTGTGGGGAGAGGAGGGAGAGAGGCGCATGCGTCAGGGTGACATAGGGGAGGTGTTTGCCTGTCAGTCTAGCCTGGAGAACAGAGGACTAAAGAGAGAATAATTAGAGATATCGAAGGTGTCCGAGTGGGTGCCTCATGAAATGAGTTCCTAAGAGAAATAGGGAAAGGTTGGTAACAGACAACAAGGTGGAAGATGCACTCTTGGAAAGGAAGAGGAATTGCCTTCTGTGGAGTGAAGCAATGAAGAATGGAAATGTCTATGCCAGGGAAACTTGAGGAAGGGGTGAATGTAGAGGATAACGTTTGTATCAGAGAGCATGGAGATGAGTTCCCAAAAGGAGTATAGAAGCTGGAAAATACACTCATTGATAATGCATCAACCACACAGCACTTTGGCCCACATGAAATTGGATTGCATTGTTTTCTTCCTCATGTATTTTCTCTAATGCTGATCAAGACTGATTTTTTTTTTTTTTACCGAAAAACATTTACTGTGTTAATAATAAGCATCTAACTAATAAAAGAGTAACATGCTAATTGACCGTATCTTCATGATGCCCGCCGGCCAGTCAGGAGTGAGTATGCAAATTAACCCAACAAAGATGGCAGATAAATTTACATACACAGCCACTCTGGGCCTCTGAACAGGATAGGAAGGCAGAAAGGCAGAAAGTCAGCTCAAAGGCAGCTCTGGCCAGAGCGAAGGTGGTGCCGGCAGCCAGGGAAAGGAAAGCCCATTTTGGCACGAATCTTCATGTATTGGGCTTCTAGTAATAATAATAAAAAAGTTACTTTTTAAGGAGCTCTTTCTTGTATGTGCCAGATAGTATGTTAATGTGCATTCAGAGCATTTTCTTATTTAATTCTAACCTTCAGAAAACCCTGTGAGATATATACTATGCCTTCTCTTCTCCCCCCATTTTAAAAAATGAGGTAACTCAAGCTTTGAGAAAAGTAATTTGAGAAATTTGTCTAGTTGCATGTGAATAGAAATTGTCAAAAAGATAGGAGCAAAACCCAAGACAATTTAACTCCACAGCTGATGCTTGGCTGTAACAATGATTTGTAAGACATTTACAGAAAAACATGTCCTCACCAGTCTGTTTTGTTCTAATTATTGTATTTAAAATAAAGAAAAATAAATTTGTTTGTTAACCTCTTCTAAAACAGGGGTGGCCCTCCTGTTGTATAATACTTCCTGAAAGGAAAAACACTTCACTTTTATAAATAGAATAGGAAATATTTATTAGCGATGCCTCATTTACCTGGGATAATTACTGGAATTCAGACTTCAGTAATCTCTGTTAACCTGAAACAACACAAAACTTTGACGTTAAAAGAACAAAATAAAACAAAAACAAAGAGCTTCTCATTAGTGAGCAGGGCTGGAAAAAAACAAGACCCAGTGGTTATGGGTTATCAACTTGTAGTTAAATAACAGAGGTCATCCAGTAGGAGAATGTTGACAGAGATTTGTGATCAAGGGCAGCAAGCTTGACATCATAGCAAAGAAGGCAGTTGAACGACCAAAGAAAAAGAAGAAAACGAGGACTTCTTTGCATAGTAGACCACATGACTGATCTGTTCCAGTGGCTGCCTTTTGACGACATCACTGTGTCATGTTTAAGACATTTAAGCAATTAAGTGTAAATTCTGGAACACCTAGTAAAATAGACTGGTAGTTATGTTTACTTCTATCACTTACAGAGTTACTTGCTGAGGAGTTATTCGCAGGCTTTGTTGATGTGCAATCCCGCACAGCTGGTTGTAAGAGAATTTATGGGAATCTGGTTTATAGTGCAACACTGAAGGGACATTGGTTTTAATGTTCAGTCAGACAATCTATGTTTAAATCCCAACTCTGTCTCCGAGATTTGTGGTTATGTCACAAAAGATCTCTAGGCCTCATAATCTGAAAGCAAATTGTACTGTGTGGTCTTGCAGGTCACCATCAGTGCCAGCAATCTGTGAGCTGTAATATATCACAAGTTAAGTTGTTACACCAGCATATTTGCTATGTATAGTCCTAAGAAAACCCCACTCAATAATGGGATTTGTCTGTTTTACCAGTTGTACTTTTTGCCCATGGTAATAAATGGATTCTGATGTTACTGAGTTACTGATAGAAGGAATGAGATGTGATTCATTTTTCCAATTGAGGTTGTTTTAATAAAATTTGTTGAACATTAGACCTGAAGAAATTAGATAAGGCATGAAAGAAACTAAATTTTGGACAGTGTTAGCCTTAGTAAAATAAGAAGGACTACTCCATTATACCACTAGTTACTAGCATTTATTTCCCTGGTGAAAATGGGAAAAGGCTGTAAGAATATTTTAAAACCCTGTACACTTCTAAAAGGATGTTAAATGTTTGGAAGCCTGGGATTTACTTTTTAGGTAACTTTTTATATATGCATATTGTTTTTCATTGATCTTAAGTATGAAAGAGCTTTGCATATAAGATGGAATTTAAAGAGTTTATTTTACATGCAAAGGTGAAAAAAATTACTACATAGAAAATCTAGGTCTGGCCGACACAGATTGGGATTTTCTAATGTCATGTACTCATGTGTTCTATAGTAGGTGCTCACCTAACATATTTCATCAATCCTAAAATGATATTAATTGTAAGGTACACCTTTATTTTATGTAATTTTTAGAACACAGGCTCAAGTTTAATTATGCTACAGTACCTTAACAATGGTCTTGCTTGAAGTATGGATTGGTATGGCTAGTCTCCTTATTAGTTCTTAAATATTTAATAACTAGAGGCCCAGTGCACAAAATTTGTGCATGGGGGGGTATGTGTCCCTCAGCCTAGCTTACACGCTCTCCAATGTGGGACTCCTCAAGGGATGTCCGACTGCCTGTTCACAGTCCAGGAGTGCTGGCTCCCAACTGCTGGCTTGCCTGCCTTTCTGATTGCCCCTAATCACTTCTGCCTGCCAGCCTGATCACCCCCTAACCACACCCTGCCAGCCTGATTGATGCCTAACTGCCCTCCCCTGCCAGCCTGTTTGCCCCTAACTGCCCTCCCCTGCAGGCCTGGTCACCTCTATCTGTCCTCTGCAGCCCTGGTCCCCCCTAACTACCCTCCCTTGCAGGCCTGGTCTCTCCCAACTGCTCTCCCCTGCTGGCCATCTTGTGGCAGCCATCTTGTGTCCATATGGGGGCAGCTATCTTGTGTGTTGGAGTGATGGTCAATTTGTATATTGCTCTTTTATTAGATAGGATAAAGGCCTGGTGCATGGGTGGGGGCCAGCTGTTTTGTCCTGAAGGGTGTTCCAGATCAGGATAGGGGTTCCCTTGGGGCCGGGGCAAGGGGCCCATGGTGGTTTGTAGACCTGCCATGCCCCCCAGCAACCTAAGTGGAGGTCCTGGTATGTGGGATTTTTTTATCTTCTATAATTGAAACGTTGTAGCCTTGAGCAGAGGCCAGGGTGGGCAGGAAGCTTAGTTTCCTCCATTGCCAGGGGCAACCCAAGCCTCCTGCTCTCTCCAGCTCCATGGCCCCCATCATCTTTGTTGGGATTTATTTATCTTCTATCATTGAAACTTTGTAGCTTTGAGCAGAGGCCAGGGCTGGCCAGGATGGGTGGGAACCTTGGCTTCCTCCATCGCCAGGGACAACCCAAGACTCCTGCTTGCTGCAGCTCTATGGCCACCGCCATATTTGTTGGGTTAATTTGCATATTTGCTCCTGATTGACTTGTGGGCATAGCGGAGGTATGATCAGTTTGCATTTTTCTCTTTTATTAGATAAGATTTTAGTAAGTCCTCCTAGATTTTTTTCAATTATCTTTTTTTTAAATCTTTATTTTTGAAAGTGCTTCTAGCTTTGATTGCATTGCTTTAGTCGATACAATCAAACTCTTTAGTCAACAGACCAAATATCAACAGTACAATGATTGAAATTTCTTTTGAGAGCCAAATTTTTTAAACTTAAACAACTTCTAATGCCACTTCTTCAAAATAGACTCATCCGGACCACAAAATAGCGGTATTTTATGAAAGAGCCACACTCAAAAGGCCAAAGAGCCGCATGTGGCTCAACGAGACGCAGTTTGCTGACCATGGCTTTAGCCCATGATAAGCAGTTCCTTTGCAAGTTTGTTAGTAACAGAACAGCTTTAATTATTTGCAGGCATTTTCTTAATTCACACAAAACATTTGAATATAGCTTTGCAAGAAATAAGAATTGGACTCATTACTCCAGAGAATGACTTGCTTCGCTGATTTTGAAATTATACCTCATGGCTCTGTTTCTGTGTTATGCTGAAAACCCAATAACTTTTGTGAATGCCAAATTGTAAAGTAAAATTTTCAACACATAGTTTCAACATGTACATAACACTTTGGAAATGCCAAAAATAAGAATAGCCTTGACCAAATTTTCACACATGCAGGCATTAAAAACTGTAATAAATAAAACAGTAAAAACTTTATTAGTGCTGTCTGGCTGACTGCAGTTCATAAGATGTTACCAACTGTAAATAAAAAAGCTTGATTTCAGTGCTATGAAATTTGAAAAAATGTGAATATTAGAATTGATGAAATAAAGCAAATCTTACTTGGGTTGGTGATGGTGTCAACTATAACCTAGAACTATTGGAGAATTCAATGATGCCTAAGATTAGAATGTTTGTTTTGTTATTTTTTTCATGGCACAAAACCACTGAAGATTTGTAATCTTTTTTGTAGCTTAAAACTAGAGATAGATACATCAATAGCCTGAAAAAGAAATGCCAGAAGGAATCTGAACAAAACAAAGAAAAGCAGAGAAGAATTGAGACCTTGGAAAAGTATCTGGCTGATCTCCCAACTCTAGATGATGTCCAGAGCCAGAGTCTACAGGTAACAGGAAATCTAGTGCTCGTCTTTAAATGACATGAAGAATATTCTTTAAGTTAATGCTTTAGAAATTTCATAACTTTTATAATTTCAAATTTTAGTTATATAATTGTCTAATTATAAGTTAAGTATGTTTAATTGCTGCTTTTAGGATTAACTTTAATTAGAAACTGTTCATCTAAGCATGAGTAGATTTTTCTTGTTAATGTTACCTTCCCGATGAAACTGTATGTTAACTCTTTCACTTAATGTTCTGTTCTCAAAGGTAGTTTCCAAACCAGTCTGACATACCTACCATACACACATTTACACAGTCTGACATGCCTACCATACACACATTTACACAGTCTGACATACCTACCATACACACATTTATACAGTCTGACATGCCTACCATACACACATTTACAGTCTGACATACCTACCATACGCACATTTACACAGTGACATACCTACCATATGCACATTTACACAGTCTATGGGATCTCTCCTTTTCTTACTATCTTTCCTATTTGATTTGTTTCCCTTATCCTTCTTAATTTTTCTATAAATTGTTTTTTATACTTTATGGTCTCCATTTATACCTTCGCCTTCTTTTCTGACCATTTTCCTTTCTTAAGGATAAACCCCTGCAGAGTCTTTCAACAATTCTGGGGCCTGTCCTCCTGAAACCCTATTTATAAACCACCTCTTTTTCAGTCTTTTTTCAAAGTCTCTCCAATCATGGCATTTCAGCCTCAGCACTATTGACATTTGGGGCAGATAATTTTTTGTTGTAGAATTCTGACCTGTGCGTTCAAGGATGCTCTACCTACTAGATGTCAGTAGCACTGCTTTTTCCTCCCCTCCACCCCAAACCAAAACTGCAGACATTTTCAAATGTCCCCTGGGAGGGAAAATTGCTCCAGTTGAAATCATTGGTCTAATCCACAGAGTGCCATTCTTCTGCTGACTCTAGACCTACACCACATTCTCTAATAAGATAATTTATAATTTGTATAACTAAGAGAGGGTGATGGAAGGAGGAGGACAGGAGTTTGCATGACCAGGAACAGCAGAGAATATAGATTTTAAGACATGGGTTTATACTACCTGGGTTTATACCCCATTAAGATGGCTA
>PVJN01005679.1:0-11161 GCA_004026805.1 Lasiurus borealis | reverse complement strand
TATATACCCGAAAGAATTGAAAGCAGAGTCTCAAACAGATGTTTGTTCATAACATTATTTGCAACAGCCAAAAGTTGGAGGCAAGTAGCGCCCACCAGTGGGTGAATGCATAAGCAAGATGTGACATAGGACACCACTCAGCCTTAAAAAGGAAGGGAATTCTGACACATGCTACAAGCTAGATGAACCTCGGGAATTTCTTATGTAGAATAAGCCAGTCACAAAGATCAGTATTGTATGAGGTCCCTGGAGTAGTCAGATTCATAGAGACAGAAGGTTAAAGTCTGGTTGCCAGGGGCTGAGGGGAGAGTGGATAGGGAGTTGTTAATGGGTATAAGTTTGTTTTGCAAGAAAAAAAGAATTCTGATTATTAGTGATACAATTATGTGAGTGTACTTAACACTTCTGAAATGTACAGTTAAAAATGGTTAAGATGGTAATTTTTTGTTATGTATATTTTGCCACAATTAAAAATATAATTTTAAAAAATCTCCCAAATTGAGATCATATCTCTCGCTGTCTTCTAGAACTTTTGGATTCCATTCTCTTCTTCTCCATAATTTCATTCTCCCGCTCTTTTCACACAAAAGAGGAGATAAAGTGTTAGTAAGTGGATGAGATGAAAACACGTAGTGTGATTTTAACCAATGTATTCATCTTTGAGAACACAAGTAACAATTTCTAGTAGGAAGACATTTAATATTTCATGTTTCATGAACCTTAAAACATTTCTTCTTAGCTGCAGGTTCTAGAAGAAAAAAACAAGAATTTGCAAGAGACTTTGATAGATATGGAAAAAAAGCTTGAAGAGATGAAAAAGCAGTGTCAAGACAAAGAGGCACAGTTAATATGCCAGAAAAAGAAAGAAAAGGAGTTGGTAACTACGGTTCAGAAGTAAGAAAACCTTCAGTAATCCTTTTATTTTTAAATGATTCATATTTTTCATAAGGCATTTCTCTTAAAATACACTAATATATAATTATTACTCTTTATTCTTGTTATCTTAACGATGTATTATTAAGAACCAGAAGTACTGTGCCCCTAAAACAGGTGGTCTCAGTTGTTGTTAACATTTTAATGCAACATCCTGACATTTGCCGAAGGGAGGTACGTGGAAATGCCAGGCACTCAGACTGCACTCCTTGGTGGGGTGTGTCCAGTGAGGTCATTGGCTCCTCTTCACCGAGCTGCAGAGGGACAGTGAGGGACATTTGCCACGGGCTGTTCAGTTTGGCTGACACGTCTTGCCTCATGCGATCTTTGCTTTTAAATCACAGCAGTCAGAATTATAGGGAATACTTTTTGTTAGTATATTTAGCTACCGTATTCAAGTTGAGAAACTAATGTTGGATTCCTGAACAAATATGGACAACTGTGTTGTATATGCATGTACATACACTCTCTTATCTTATAAACTTACATTTAATAGATTATTGATCATAAATAGATAAAATATCCTGAAGAATGAGACAACAAAGCAATAAAAACTGAATTTAAGAAATATACTCCTCATGCTTATATCAGTTATATATAACTCAGTGTATTCTCAGCTGTTTAATCAAAATCTGATGATTCCATGTTAATATGGCTTTACTACTTTCAGAGTCTTCAGTATGCCTGTCTCCTTTTTATTCTTGGGTTTCAGGGCAGAAAATTCCAATTTCTGGGACAATTCAGTATTATTCAGTGTTTCTGAGCTAAGCTCCCGAAAAATTCATACACTTTGATTCTACCCTTACTTTTCTCCTATTTTCTGCTTTCTTGCTTGTCAAGGGAACTTTTTATAACTCATCTTATATTCTCTCTCTCATCTCAAAATAGCTTTATGACTTCCACTAATTCTACCATATATCTTTTTCTGTCATCTTACTGATAAAATGAAAAGAGGTAATGTATCTGTTCTCTTTTAATAGGACATTATGTTTATAAACTCAAGCTGTGTTGTTTTATGAATATAGAATTAAGAGCACTTGAAAATAATTTGAATGTTTGTTTTGTTCCAGCGTGTGCTTTTACATATTTAATATGATTTTATACCTTCTTTCTTATTTAGATTTTTCACTTTTATTAGGTTTTTGGAGAACAGTGACACTGATATTTTTTTATTTGGAAAGACTTAGTGCAGTGCATTTCAGAATACATTTTCCATTTCCTAATTTTACCTGGATACTCTCTGAGATGATATTATTCCAGGAAATTTCGCTCGATTTCAAATGAGGGCAGGGAAGCAGAGAAGGTCTTCTATAATTCAGTACTTGTGTGGCTGTCCCCAGTACTTGACTTTGAGGGCAGGAGTGTTATTTTTATTTCAGCTAAATGATACAGTATTCCTTAAGTGCCAGAACTGCAGATGTATATGTGACTTCGAATTATATCATTACAGTTTTCAGTTTTGTATAATATCTCTTAAGTTCCCTGCTTTATGCATACATAAGAACCTTTGAGATTTCAAAAGAAATGAAAAAGTTTTCATATTACAAAAGTAATTAAATACGTGGGTATGATCCCTAATAATGCAATAGTTGATACCCTTGCTGGTCAAGAGATTTGTTACTTTTCTAACTGAGCATGCTTTATAACATAAAATGAGAATGGATACATGAAGAAGACTGACTTGGTATTTTCCCATGACAGTACATTTTCCTCTCATTGTTGGCTCATTTTTCAAAAGTTTTATGTCTTTTGGAATGTTATCAATACATAGTTGTGTCTTGACTGCATTGGGAAAAAAAACTTACTCTGAAATTGAAATAATGTGTTTTTCACTTTTTGACTGAGAAAGCAAATTTTTTCATGGCAGGTAATATATTACAAAGCAGTGCGCTACATTTGTAATACATATAACTTCTCTAGTGCCATTACTTACCAACACATCTGAAGCCCATATTGTATATTAGGACTATCAATTCTCTGTCTACAATCTGAATACGGTACTATTTCTCTTTTGAAATTCTGTAACCATGTATTGAGCCAAACTGAGGACATTGTCAGGAAGCAAGTTCACAAACGCTCCTTTGTAGGAGTTTTTTGTGTTGTTTTTTGTTTTGTTTTGTTTTGTTTTGTTTTGTTTTTTTAAAGACAGAAAACACAGGATAGCCTTAATACTTGAAAGGAGAAAAATAATGAAAATAAGATGAAGCCTATTTCTTTTAGTATTCTGTAATTCTTGAGTATGACCGCAATCAATCTAAAGCGGAGCTATTCCTAAGTGTCTTTCTGTTATATTTTGGTTTTGGTCATTATTGTAAACACTATAATTCTTTTTAACCCAAACACGACTATTCTACCTTTCTTAGGGCCAATACTATCCCCCCATTTACCCTTTTATTCTTAGTGTGCCAGAGGGTCTTTTGTCTTTTGTTCTAAAATGGAAACTGTTTCATGGCTAGCATGAGAAACTGGGAGGTGAAGTGATACAGTTATTAGATTGCTGCTCTTACTCATAAAGGAGAAACGTAATTCTGCTGGTTTAGGCAACAACTATCTTTACAAACTCTCCCTGAGCTCAGAATAAAGGGGAAAAGATGTGTATTCATATTATTGGTCTCCTTACCACAGTCATCTTAACCAAGTAACTTTGCTTTTGGTGGGGAGAGGAAAAGAAGAGGATTAGATTTCAGAGCTCGGTTAGGGTAGCAAGGGCCTAAGGATGTCACAGACTAAGCATCTTGACTCTGGTCTCATTCCTGAAAAGATGACCAGCCTCCAGTATGTTTTTTACTTTCATGAAATATGGGTACTCAAACATATCTATATACTATCTGTAAGTCTCGATTAAAAAATATTATAGACCCTCAGGAGGAGCTGCATTTATGTTGACATTTTCTATCAAAGTTATCCTATCGAGCTCATTTTCTTTATCTAATTGTTTTTCTAAAACAGTTTGCAGCAAAAGGTAGAAAGATGCCTTGAAGATGGAATTCGCCTTCCTATGTTAGATGCAAAACAGCTTCAGGATGAAAACGATAACCTGAGAGAACAAAATGAGAATGCTAGTAAGGTCAGTACCTATCTTTCATCATAGCATGAATCTATGCCATGTGGTCATATGTGTAGATATATAACTTAGAATTATTTGATTTATATTTTTATAATATTTAATAGCTGGTAGAATTTTTAGTTTGTGTGTTTTTATTTGAAAAGAAAATACCCATTTAAATAAATTTAAGTAAAAGCCAAACTCAGGAAATTATATTCTTAAGAAAAACAAAAGGATATCTTTTCCCTTCCTACATTGTTCAAAATCTGTTTCCAAGATATTTTTGTAAATTGCATTAGAGAAAATCTTTATCAGGAAGTAGGAAGACTTTTGCAATTTTACATATGTGGTTATCTAAAGAATACTGATATACTTTTTAAAAAATTATACCCTAATTTTTTAAAAAATTTATAATTTCCTGTGATTTTCTTTGTTTTCTTGAAATACCAATACTTTTAAAAAGCAATGGGAAAAAATTTATTTAGACTGATATGCTTTCTGTGTTTTAGATAATAAACCGCCAACAAGATGAGATTGACAGAATGGCTTTAGAAATTCAGGTAAGAAATGTTTTGTGCTCAATTTAATTTGGCTATTTGCCAATTTACTCTAAAAATATTAAAGCGTATGTAGATTTGTATGAAGAGATTAATAGCATTTGAGATGAAGTTGCAAATTCTTTAATATTAATCTTTCAGTTTCTTAGAACAGAAATGCTACTCCATAAATCAGTTTTTCAAAAAATTGTGAACATTGTCTATTCCTTACTTTCCTTGTTTTAATTGGATGTAGTCTATCTCTACTTCTAAACACACATTTAGTTAAGGTCATCGTGATCTAAATAAAGACAATGGGACTTTTTATTTTTATTACTTTTTATTTCTATAGTAATATTTATTAGGTAGGAATACATTTCAAAAACCTCTGAGGATTTCTCACTTTCTTTCCAGAATGACCTGCATTAATTAATGAGATGTTGTCCTCATTTCCATTTGTTCATTGCCAGTGGGAGGTCTGATAATGGTCTATTTTTAGTTCACTGTGTTAGCTAGAGCCTTCTCCTTCATAATAATTCTATATGTATTCTTCCTGTATTATCAAAACATTGACTTTGTTTAAGTATCTGTTTATGTATTATGTAGATTTAACATATTTTATCCAGATTAAAAACATTCTTGGAAAGATGGGTACCCCCTCCCCCCCATTGTAAACATCTGCTCTAGAGATAATATGAGCGCCTCATCTTCCAAGAGGTCTGGGAAGATGATAGAGCTAAACTATTCAGAAACAATATTCCTTGTTATTTACCAAATTTCATTTTGCTTTCAGTTTTAACACGCCTTGTTTATAATTCTCTTTAGTCTCTGCAAGGGAAACTTTCTGAAGAAAAGCTGACCACTCACAAGATGATGGAAGAGATGGAAAAGAAAGAAAGAAACCTGCAGAGATTAACGAAAACATTGCTTGATGTGAGTAGAAGAAATTGAGATTACTTTCAAAGGACGATTCACTGTCTATTTAAGTTAAAGCAAATGCTTATTTTGTACATATTCAAGAACCATTTTTAAATTTGAGACTTGATTGTGATGTGCCAATTAATTAAATCCATTATGTTTCTTACTAAAATTATAATAAAAAGACAGACTTTTTTTTTTTAATCTTTAAATATACTTTATTGATTCTTTTACAGAGAGGAAGGGAGAGAGATAGAAAGTCAGAAACATCGATGAGAGAGAGACTGATCAGCTGCCTCCTGCACGCCCCACAGTGGAGATGTGCCCGCAAGCAAGGTACATGCCCCCGACCGGAATCGAACCCGGGACCTTTCAGTCTGCAAGGCGACGCTCTATCCACTGAGCCAAACCGGTCTCGGCAGACTTTTTTTTTTATCTTAGAATACAATTTCACAGACATTACTCTATGTCAAATGTTAGATAGAGATTAGGCCCCTAAACCATCGAATAAGGCATAAATGGAATGTACAAAATGACCCTACAAAATCTTTAAGGAAGATGCAGTGTTTGACACTTGTCATTGGAACAAATTACACTTTCTTCACTTAATTATGAGATGAACTACTTGGCTTGCATTTAAGGACATGTTATACAGATATTACTTAATTTTAGTTTTTAACCATCATTGTGACATTTGCCACTTAAATATTTCAGAATGCATTCCTAAAAATTAGGGACATTTTTTTGTATAACTATATCACAATTGTCATCCCCAGTAATATTTGATAATAGTCTATATCCCACTTCTTTACAAATGCTTTGTATTGCGACCTGAAACTAGCATTCAGTAAAGACAGTGAGTTGCATTTCATTTTGTCTTATAATCCTAAGGCTCCCTTCTCCCATGTTAGTGGCTTGTTGATAAAACTGTGCCTGTTTGTCTTGGAGACTTTTATTTGTCATATTCTCGGTTCGTCTGATTGCTTCCTAGTGGTGTCATTTGTCTTGTTCTCTCCCCCTTTATTTTCTTGTGAGCTAGAAGGTAGAGTTAAGAACATCATTAGATTCAGGTCAGACATTTCTGTAGGTGTTGTTCACATCATCAGATTATATATATATGTTTGGTTATTTCACAGTAAGTGACACCAGTACTCATCTCATTGGGTCAAGGGGTGAGAGACCGATTTTTTCCATTGTCATGTTAGAGCCTTGCAAACAGCAGGCATTTTGTGGGTGATGCTTAGGCAACTGGTGAATACGTAGTTTGCCAGCTCCCTTTACTTGGTTGGTGTTAGTGTCCACCAGTGGTCATTATCTGAATCATTAGATGATTAAAAGAATGGCATTTTTTTTATTACATCATTCCTTTTACATTTACTGGCTGGCACTTACTATTTTTTAAAAACTTTTTCCTCATCCACACAGGCTATTTGGTGATTCTGAAATAGTCCCAGATGGAAAGCTAATTAAATTTACCCTTCATGAACACTTCTCAGGATGAGGAGTAGATGATGACAGTTTGGGGGATGAGGCGAGGGTAACTTTCTCGAAGTGTAGTAAATCTTGAGTCATATTGATGATACTTCCTATTCAAACTTAACAATTTACAGTTGTTCAGGGCCTTTTTCCTTTCTTTGGATTTTTAGTTGTATTTTCTCTTACACTGAACATTTTGGTTCTGGTTACTATAACAACATACATACTTAGTAACTAAATCACTTTTGCTACTACTAATAAAACCACAGCTGTAAGTTCCTTTGTGGTTCTTTTTGTCCTTAGGATAAATCTTGTTTTAGAAAAATACATATACAACCAAGATGCTCATTATGTGAGAGTCTCCTAGAAACTAAGACTGTTTGGAGTTGTATTTCCTGTGTAGAGCAGAGGAACCATTTCCATTATTTAAATTACAGTGGTACCTCGAGATACGAGTGCCCTAACATACGAGATTTTTGACATACGAGCCATCGAGCGAGCGATTTTTGCTTTGAAATATGAGAAACATTTGAGATAGGAGTCATCGTGCGGATCGGCTGGCTGCACACGACCCACCAGTTTACCGCGACTCCAGCGTCTCATAGTTTCCCACGCCTCAAGGTTACAGAACGAATTAAACTCGTATCTCGAGGTACTACTGTATTTTTCTCTCCCCCTGCCCCCCAACTAAATTTGGTTAATGTTCATATAATATTCCACTGTTTTGTTTATAGACAGGGGGGAAATGTTAACCTATATGGCTTTTGAGTACCTTTCTCCTGTTTTAACCATTTTTTCTCCATCCCTTGCAGAACCAAAGACACACGGAAGAGGCATGCTCTGTGCTGGAGCAGGGCCAGGAAGCAGACCAGCCCAGGCAGCAGACGGTTCTTCCCAAACGACCCCTCTTTGATCTGAGTGTGATTGACCAGCTGTTCAAGGAAATGTCCTATTGTTTGCTTGACTTGAAGGCATTGTGCAGTATTCTCAACCAGCGTGCTCAGGGCAAGGAGCCAAACCTTTCACTGTTACTGGGAATCAGATGTAAGTGGCCATGACTTATCCTTACGGTATTGCCTAACTCTCAGAAACGGTCTTCGTGAATTAGGAACTTCTGGCTGCATTTTCCGGATTTGTCTTTGATCTCCTTTCCTCCGTAGATTTCTAAATCTGAATCAATCCGTGGGTCGTGAATACATGTTTTCACTTCATGGCCAGGACGTACCTCACGCTTACAGAAGTGAGCGTGGCCATAGTTGACATGGGATGGCACCTGCCAATCTGCCTGCGGGCTGAGCTGTGCGGATCCCTGAGAGGGTGATGGTAGTGTGGTCTCCTGACCGCTCTTCTAAACATAGGAATTCTGCCGGCTTTCCACAGACCCAGCCATCTGTCCACGGGGAAATCTTGGAGAAGAGATGCTCACTCGCTCTCCTCTGTAGCCTTTGTTCAGTGGATGTTTTCATGGCCTACAGGTCTCTTGCTCTTGTCATGCATACCTGCTGGCGAGGTCCCTTTCGGTGTGACACCACCCGTTCTGCCTCACCCTCCCTTCCTCCACACAGAGTTGTGACAGCTGCCACAGGATGTCCCAGTGTCACATCCCTTCTGTGCTGCTGTTGCAGGAACATGCATTTCTGCATGTGCTTCTCAGTTTTAATATGGATGTGTTAGTCTCCTTTTAATACAGAAGAAATGGACTTCAGTTAGGAGATAGGAATGGGGTCAGGTTATTTATGCAGCAACAGGTTGTATTGACTAATCACCTAATAATATAGTAAATATGTACCTAGAGAGGGGACTAGTTTTTGTTCTTCCAGTTTTATAAAGATTCCACCATCTTGGATCACAATAGTTATTTTGTCAAACCAAATACATAACACTCTTGATCAAAGTATATCACTTGTTAAATGAAACAGGTAACTGTGCTCAGAGATGTTAGCAGGATTTTCCTCATATTCATCAATGCTGTCTACAGCCCAGGCATGATAATGCAGATAATCAGAGCACAGCCCTTGCTCACACATTAACCAGATTCTTAGGGTGTTGTGATGAGTATAATTGAGAGGTGCACAGGGACAGTGGGAGTGCAAGGGAAAGCAACTAAATCTACCTGCTGAGGGTATGAATCCTCCGTGGAGAGACTGGTGGGTGCTGGCTGGAACCTCAGAGGAGGAGTTTGCTAGGTGAATATGGGGTGGCTCTGTTAGCAGTGATCTCTCGGAACAAGAAGCAAAAGTTCGGGCTCAAAACTCATTTTCCCTACCATTTCAGAGATGGTCACTCTTTCACTTACTCTGTAACCTACATCTGCACGCTCCTAGCTAATACTTGTTAACTTCTTCAGGAATAGGACAAGAGAGCTATCTTAATACGAATAAAAGGGAGGCTTAAGCACCTTGCCACAGCCTCTCCATGAGTGCTGTCTCCAGTCTTTACAGTTGAACTCCAGAATCCTTACCTTGTAGTTCAGCATTGTGCAGCTCATTCTTTTGAATCCCTATCTCGTCACTCCGTGGATTATCTGTGGCACTGTCACCCATGCTTCTGAAACGCTCTGCCCCATGGTGTTCATGACATCACTGTCTAGGGCAGTGGTTCTCAACCTTCCTAATGCCGCGACCCTTTAAGACAGCTCCTCATGTTGTGGTGACCCCCAACCATAAAATTATTTTCATTGCTACTTCATAACTGTCATTGTGCTACTGTTAATGAATCGTAATGTAAATATCTGATAGGCAGGATGTCTTAGGTGACCCCGGTGAAAAGGTGGTTTGACCCCCAAAGGGGTCGCGACCCACAGGTTGAGAACCACTGCTCTAGGGTCTGCTGCTACCTTTATGACTGCCCAGCCCCAGCCTTCTGTGGAATTCTCAGCCCCTGAAATATTGGGCTCTCCCAGATACCTCGTGTTGTTCGACTTTCGTTTCTCTTTTTAGATGTTTCCTCTGAGTAATCTTATTTATATCCCTTTGTTGTGCTCTGTTATCACTGTACCTCTGACCCATACAGACACTTACCTCTTATCCTGCCTTCTGGGCTCCTGATTGTATTGACTCGTATGAAAGAACCAGCTGTTTTATAGGCATCACAGATCAATATGTCCAAAGCAGAGCCTACAGCTCTTCCCTCTGTGACCCTAATCTTCCTGTCCGTGAGTAGCACCGCCATCCACCCATCACCCCAACTGGTCTTGATCCTCTTTCCTTCGTCATGTGTCCCAGACACAGTCCCTGGCCCCTGTGCAGGTTGAGGATAGTTGGGCAGTGTCATTTTTATCAGACTCCTCCTGCTCCTGTCATGTATTTCTGCATGATAACTTCCTTGCTTTTCTCTGGACTGGTCTCTCTGTCAACCATCTTGCCCGTCCCGCAGTCCATTTTTCACAGTGTTGCCAGAGTGATCTGTGACTTCCTAATACTTCCACTCCCCTAAAGCATGGATAGATAGCCCACACCTGTCTCTTCAGCCTTATTTCCTGGCACTCTCCTCTCTCATAATTTGTGCTCTATGATATTAGAGCTGGTTACTGATTTTCTTGACCTTTTTCAAATTCTGTCAGACTTTTTTGTTTTCTGCTTCTATACCTTTGCTTACTCTGCTTCCTTGACCCATCCAGTGTATCTATCCTCTCTTCAGTCAGGGCACATATGGGAGGCAACCAGTAGATGTTTCTCTCACATCCATGTTCCTCCCCCTTCCCTCCTTTGGGGGGGGGTGTCCCCCCCAAAAATGTATATGCACTTTAATAGCTGATGACTCAGTTTTAAAAATGAAATGTGTTTTCATAAACACTGCCTTTATAATTATTCAAAGTGTGTGTGTACATTTTGGGGGGTGATCCTACATTATTTTTGCTGACCTCAACATCTTGGATCATGGCAGGTATTCAATTAATGTTTGTTAAAATAAGTTAGCTGACTCCTATGGTTCTAATAAGCTACCAAGGTCAATGAAGATAGAAAGAAAGGTTTATTGTACAGTCACTGCTCCACCTGCTTTTCTGTTGAGATTTGCTGACAAAGAGAGGAACTGAAGTAAATGATTAAAAGCTATTCGGCTTAGGGCCTCACCGCAGTTATTCAGCCATTGGGTACCTAGCAATCAGCCTAAGTGAAATGCTTGGGATTTTGGGGTCCCAGTTCAAAACACACACACACACACACACACACACACACACACACACTTGCCATATATTTTGAACATTCGTTTTCATCCCAACAAACCCACTTTGCAGTCTATAAAAATGTAA